>APFE030225130.1:0-16351 GCA_000404065.3 Pinus taeda | reverse complement strand
GAATGTTTGAAAAGCATCAGATTTGTTCTTCAATAAATAAACCCAACACATTCTGGTGTAGTCATCAATAAATGTCATCATATATTTGTTTCCATTTCCAGAAGGAACAAGAATTGGACCACATAAATCTGAATGAATGAGTTCAAATTTTCTATGTGCTCTTGAATGGGAATCATGAAAAGGCTATTTGCTATGCTTTCCTAGAATGCAAGCATCACATTGCTTAAGTTTCCTAGGAATTGTAAGCAAACCAGCAACACCATTTTTCTTCAACAAGTGGAGGCTGTCATAGTTCAAATGTCCAAGTCTAGTATGCCATAATAAACTTGATGGAAGTGTACCTTCTTCATAATGAGAATTGTATGAGAAATGTTGTGCACGAGCAGAGGTTCCTTGTAGCTTGAGAAGCCTTTCTTCTTCTATTCCCCTCATGACAAGTGAGTGGGCAGATGCTTTTCTTACCTCAAGCTTGCCATCAAACATATGAATGGAGTGACCTTGCTAGCGGATGTGGACCAAGGACAACAAGTTTCTCTTGAGCTATGGGAGATATAGAACATGATGCAGAAGAAAGTCTGGAAGACCAGGCAGTTTAAGCCTGATTGTGCTAAGCCCTGATGGCTTGATTTTTGATTGGTCTGCAAAGTATATTGCTCCATCAACATTCAGTAAATTCTTCAAAAAAATCTTTTCTATGAGTCATGTGGCAGGTTGCTCCTGAATCAAGCAACCAATCATTTTTCCAAGAAGCAAGTGAAGCATTAAATAAATCTTCATTTACTCCAATATTACATTGTGTCACAACATAGTGAGCGGATTCAGGTGCTTTACCTTTGTTTGTATTATCAATTTTACATTTCTGTTGGTTTCTTTGTTGCTCAATTTTGTCCCATGGTAACTTGCATGTAGAGGCATCATGCGATCCATTTCTTTTGCAACGTATGTAGTGCAAATCTGCCTTTTCTCCTTGAGAGTGTTTGCCCCCCCTACCTCTGAAATATCTTCCTCTTCCTTTTCGACCACCTCTTCCTCTAGAAGAATCTTGAGCAGGATTCTTTTCTTTATGAGCAAGGCACACAGCCTCTTCAGAAGATTCAAGGGCTGTCTTCTTTCCAAAAGCTTTCTCTCTTTCAACAAACTTTTTCACAAGAGAGTCAAAGGTGATATCTTTGAGATTTCCATTTGCTTGCGATGACTCAAGATAATTGGAGTAAGTAGGATAAAATGCCTTGAGAAAAGCGATAAGAGGAATATCCAATTCAACCTTAGTGGATTTGATATCATGCATTATAGACTTTCCTTCAGATGTAAGAGCAAGAGGATCATTATTTTGCAGTTCAAGAGTGAAGAGTTTAATCACGAGTTGAACAACTTCAAGTGCAGAATGTGAGTCATAGAGTTCTTTCAGCGTTTGTAAGGCTTCAAAAGCAGTTGAAAATGGCGAAATATGGCGACTCACCTCTTCATTTACAGATGCTACGATTAATGCATAAGCTTCGGTGTTCTTGTTTTCCCAAATGACGAGCTCTTTGTCTGAGGTAGGTTGTTCTGGCTCTTTGTGTCCGTCTCCAACACACACTCCTTTCCACAACTCATTGAAAATGAGCGTGTGTTTTATCATCCGGGACCAATCAGGATAGTTCTCTTTGTCAGTGAGAACTATTCCCACGATGGATATGATTGAATGCATACTGTAACCAAAAAACTTCTGCTGCAAAACTTTTACTCTTTATGGGAAAAAAATATAATTCTGATATGACTGGACAACAAACTCAACTTGACAGCAAATGTCAATACCCAAGACATATATATCGGCCTTTTTTTGGTAATACGCACTATTCAAAATATATATCGGTTCGTTTTTACACTGATCACCCAATTCAGCCCTTCAAAAAAATTTAACTCACATACACATCAATATATAGGCAGCGTACCAAAACAACATTCAAGATACCATGATACCATCTACATATATACATTCAACGTACATTCAATGCATGACATTTAACTTCAACGCTTGCACTTCATAAACTAATGCAGTGCTCACCCTCGTAGTGTCATTCTTAGGTTGACAAAAGCAATTAAATGGTATATATATTTCACGATGAGTAGAGTGGGTCTACAAAACAACACTTGTACATTCAACACATGAACAAAGCGGGTATAAAAAACAACGGCTGTACATTCAATGCATATACCAACGTTATATGCCAAAAACTTCAACGTATAGCCAGAAAAACTTCAACGTATATACCAATGCTTTTGCATCAACACTCTTTCTTGAAGATCGATGTTTAGAGGCTTTCATTCACACATCAGCAGTGTTTCATGCAGTAAACTTGGTCATGGAGACGATTCATGCACTCAACGTAGTAATGCTCTCAACGCAATAGCAGTAATGCTTTCAATGCAGTAACGTGGAATGAGCATATCTCCAGTAGCGTGGAATGAGCAACGGTTCAGCACTCCATCCTGACACACGGCAGAGATGGCCTCCAGTTCGCTTAGAATAGTTATGTAGCAATACAAGTATGCAGTGGGCGCAGAACAATTATGCGGCAATATAATTATGCAGTGAGCGCAGAACAATTATGCAGCAATATAATTATGCAGTGGGCGCAGAACAATTATACAACAATATAATTATGCAGTGGGCACAAAAAAATTATGCAGCAATATAATAATGTAGTGGGCGTAGAACAATTATGCAGATAAAGCGCAGAATTGCTCAGAATCACTTATGGCAGACATAGCGCACAAGGGCAGTGGACAGAGAGCGCAGTAGGCAAAAGGGAGGTACAACTATTTTTGGGAGCTGGCTCTGATACCATGTCAGGCTAGGCAGTAACTCCTCAAAGCAAAATTGATTCATATATTATATTCCTTCATGTTGGTCTTTATTATATACATGAGGGAGAGACTATTCACTTCATCTCCCGATGACTGTTCATATTACTTATTATTTATTTACATTATATTCACCCAATCCTGATGATTAGGTGTCAACACTATCGAACTTGCAATTTCAAGAAGGTGATCGATTAAACTAAAGTCTTAAACCAAATGATAGAAGAAAAAAATGTAAATGCATAAAAGAAGGCTAACCTATACTCTGTTCTTACTAGTTTCACCACTTGGAGCCAAAATGCACCTCCACTGAAAGAGAAGGAAGATTGATGCATGGGAGAAAGAAAAAGTTATAATTGTTATGGTGAATTAGTAAAGAGTGGAAATTTGATACCTAGTAGGAGAGATGAGCGACGCTTTGGCAAAAATCCAAAATGAAAAAAGGCCAAACAAATTGGTGGAAAGGTCTTTTCCACCCTAATAGATGGCGAGCCTCTGTAGCGACAACAAGAGTGTTGCATCTCACAAGGTTGTTGACTTTAATTATCAAACCAGGGTTCGTACAAACTTAAAATGTGACAATGTTCTATGCACAGTAGGCTACGCTCTACTCATGCCACTTTCAAGCAATGGACCAAAAAATGGCACACAGAGACCACTCTATCAACTGATTCTAGATCGGAAAGGATAAAAGGAAAGTTCTATTCTAATGGTAGGAATGGAAACATTACTCTATTTACAAAATAATGGAAATGCTACTTGCTCAAAAGTAAATTCTAACCCTATTTGCAGAAATATAAAGGCTACACTACTTGCATAAATGTAAACATTAACCTATTTTTAGAATGTAAATGTTGCATATAAAGGAAAAATATTCTATGCAATGGAATGATAATGCTTGGAATTGAAACCCTAGATTAAGAAGCATAAATAAAAGAAAGCAATCCTATTCTACTTTGCATAAGGGAAAAAAACTTAATCGACCTTTAATCACTTTGTTCCAAATATAGTAGACTTAGTGACATAGTTCATTTAACATCTCATGTGATAATCAAGAAAATCATCACTGTATTGCCAAATTCATAAATCTGTCCACTAACCCTAATTGCATAAATGTGTTGCAGTGGGAAAAAGGCAAGTCCCTTGTGGTCTTTGGTCTCCCTCAATCATGGTCTCAGAGCTTAGAGAACATTATTCAAGGCTAGGAGACAAAAATCAACCTTTAGGAGAAATTATGGCCAAGTTTACATGGTGCTACAAGATGCCACAAGATTGTTAGAAGATGTTACGAGATTGCCTTGTTTTGCTACAAGATTGGATCCATGAGCATTATGAGGGTGTGTTGATAGTGTTGGAAGCCACCAATAGGGCAAGGGACCTCCCCGATGTGAGGTCCTTATTAGAGCCCACACCATTTGGAGTAGAAGCCTCAACCAGAATATGACCAGTTGTCGAAGTGGTGGGTTTTAAGGGTGTGCCTCAGCTGTAACACCTGCTTAGAATGATGTCTACATAACTTTGGCGTAAACAAGTGTATGACTTTGTGGAGTTTGAAGTGCAATGTATGAGAAATCCCATCACATCAAAGGGAAAGAGAGTGAGCCCCTTAGAAGCATGTAGTAGTACTTAGCTTAGAAGGGAATCACAAACATAAAAGAGAACCATGAGTTAGCCTGAGAAATAGTTCACAAGATAACTAACATAATTATTGATCAAATGAGAACTTTACCGATTATCCCTTTTTTTGAGGTGGCAAAAAAATCATCCAATTTTAAAAAGTGTTGATTCAGAATACACATTTTTTTTTAGGATCATATTTTTGACACTTTAAATTTTCTTATGTATCAAGTTTGAATATATTTTTTAAATGTTAGTGATCTTCATGTTGATTTTGAAAAGTGTTGATGCAGCATCAACACTTTTTATTTAGAGGGCTTATTTTTGACAGTTTAAATTTTCTAATGTATTAAGTGTGGATAATTTTTTAAAAATGTTTATTATTTAACCATTTTTCAAGTTGTCTTATTCTTATTCTTGTTTTTCATTCTAAGATTTTTTTTTGTAAGGGTTTTCCAAACATGTGTTTTGTGTTTTTCTTTGTAATGATTTTTTTTTAGTAAAGAAAATTTTTATTTTTTTGGAAAGTTCAAAAAAGTTAATAACATAAATATTTTGAGGTTATGATTTTTTTTTTTAAATTTATATATCATTAATGAATACTTCAATACACAATAAATGATTGTCACTAAAAAATAATAATTTTAAACACTCCGTAAAAAATACACATTTTGCGCACATGTCAAAGGTTCGAATTTTACTGGTTGACCTCTGCAACAAAAACCTAATGGCAACCATGTGGTAAACGGAGGGGAGGAATCAAGAAAGGTAACGGTGCAGAAAACAGAGAGTAACAGCAAAAGACAAGCCGGAAAACCAAGAGCCACAGTCATGACAGAAGAGGTAAGGAGGGGAGAGATCCCCTCTTATCGGGATGCAGCGGCAGGGGAAGGACAAAACAATCAGCCAACAACAGAGAAGTAGAATGCAGGTCCTGTTCTAGGAGCGACCTGGCAGGCAGGCAGAAGGGGAAAATGTTTCCCATGTGCGGAGGAGAAGCCAAGGTTTTTAATCCCGCCAAATAAATTGGAAAGGTACAGAAGCTACATGAAGGATCACGCCCTCATCTATAAGTTTGTTGGATTATGGCTGTCCGAAAGAGACCTTACCAAATGGATTCAGCAAACATGGCAACCCCTAGGACATATTGAGCCAAAACTGGGAGCAAAAGGCTTCTTTACAGTAATCTTCTCTAACCTGCAAGATAAAGAAAGAGTGTTTGAGAATGGCCCTTATTTTTACTATAATGCTGGTTTATTTATGAGATATTGGGAAGAATGCTATAACCCTGATAAGGAAAAAAATTTAGCAGCTCCAGTATGGGTTAGACTATTTGGTTTACGTATGGACTTTTGAGACCTAGAAATCTTGGAAGGGATAGGAAACACAATAGGGAGTTTTGTGAAAATAGCAGAAACTATGAAAAAAGGAAGGTATACTTCGTATGCTAAGATTTGTGTGTACATGAACATTGTTAATCCGATCCTAGATTCAGTGGAGTTAGAGTATCACGAAGAAGTTTGGCAGCAAAACCTGGACTATGAGCATATACCGTTTAGATACCGTAGATGTCATGAATATGGACACTTGGTTAAAGAGTCTCCTATAACAATGGAAGAAGAGGAGAGGAAAAGTAAACAACAGAAGAGAAGACCAACAGACCAGGAAGGATTCCAAGAGGTAAAGAGTAGAAGAAGAGTAACAAAAGAAAACTCCAACGAAGGCAGGAAGGTACAACAAATAAACCTAGGGAAATCAAACGGCTTTGAAATCCTCCAGGAAGAAGGGGAAGATGAGGATCAAACCATGGAAAACCAGGAAGACAAAGAGAAAGACAATAGCTCCAGCAGTGAAAGATCCCACACTAAGAGGAAAACCCCGAGTGATATCCCAGACAAAGGCAAAGAACAGGTAGAATAGGCAGAAAACATGGAGACAGAAATGGAGATAACCAGATAAGACCTAATTATAGAAGAAGAAGTACTGCGAAAATTATTAAATGACTGGAGAAACTTTGATGAGAGATTTATCCCTAAGGACTAGAAAAGGTTGTACGCAGAAACATTCCAACAATATCTAGCCAAATAGGAAAAAGGTAAAACAGTGCCTGAAGAACAACAAGAGAATCAGAAGGACAACTGAACAGACCAGCAAGGACAAGTAAAGGGCGGGAAAAAAAAAAAAGAGGAAGGAAAAATATTAAAGATTCCATACAACTAATGGGGGAAATGTTAGTGAACATAGGGAGAGTGGTTCCGCTTTCAGCGGTGTTCCAAAACCTTAATCAAACCCCTCAATGATTTTGACATCCTGGAATATTAGAGGTTTGAACAATAAAGGGAAGCAGAGACATCTAGCGGAATGATTAAGAAAAGACAGACCACAGATTATGCTGATTCAAGAAACGAAAATCTCAGGGTAGAAGATGGAGGAAATACTCAATAAAATTAATCCTAGATATGAGCAAGTAACCATAGATGCTAAAGGAAGTGCGAGAGGGATAGCAGTAATCTGGAACCTAGCAGAAGTCTTAACAGACTGGTGGATAGGAATGCCCAGAATCCTAATAGGAAAGTTTAGACTCATCGGACAAAGTGAATGGTTTGTAGTGTCAGTAGTCAATGGGCCCCACACCCCAGTAGATAGAGGCCTATTTCTCATTCACATGCAAAAGCTAAGGAATATGCATCAGGAACAGAGGTGGATTATTGCATGAGACTTCAATATGACAACATCTAAAGAAGACAAGAGAGCAGGAATAAGGAGGGAAGACCCGGAGATGGAAAGATTCAGAGATGTGCAAACGGACTTAAGATTTGTGGACATACCAATTATAAATGGGAACTTCACCTGGAACAATAGAAGAGGCGGGAATAAACAAATAGCGTCAAGACTAGATAGATTTCTAGCCTCTGAACATTTAATAGGAATGGACATCTTCTATGAAGCTTCCATCCTCCCTTCTATAGGGTCAAACCGTTGGCCTATTAAACCGGAGATTGCTATGAACACTCAGAATAAAAAGAGACCATTTCGTTTTGAGTCCTTTTGGCTAAGAGATCTAGAATTTATATCCAAAGTGAAAACTTGGTGGCAGGAGAGTAAAACAGGAGTGGAAGGAAGAAACAAAATGCATACGTTTCAAATTAGACTCAAAGACCTAAAGGGAAAAATAAATAAATAGAATAGGGAGGAATTTGGCAACATTCAAAAAGAAAAAGGAAAACTACATATAAGAATGGAGGGAATTCAACAACAAATCATAGAGGGAGGAAGAAGTGAGGAGCTGGCAAAGGAGGAAGGAAGGACAATTAACCAATTAGAGGAAAGACGAAAGCAAGAAGAAATATTGTGGAAACAAAAATCACAAGTCCAATGGTTGAAAGAAAGGGAGAAAAATTCCAAATTCTTTCACAAAGTAATGTTGAACCACATATAGCATAATATAATTTTTTCACTGAAAGACAGTCAAGGAAACAGAGTACTGTAACAAGAAGAAATGGAGAAGCTTCTGGAGGATTATTTCAAAAGGATCCTAATAGAACCGAATATCAACAGAGAGGAGGAAATCACTAAAGTATGCCAACATATCCCTAAAAAAGTGACTAGAGAACAAAATTTGGCTTTACTCAGGGTAATCACGAACGAATAAGTGGAGGAAGTGATTAACAAAATGGCGAAGAACAAGGCCCTGGGGTCTGATGGTTTTACCATTGAATTTTACCAAGCCTCCTGGAGTTTTATGAGTCAGGACTTGGTGGAACTTGTGGAAGAAACAAGATGTACAAAGTGTATGTATTCGACCCTCAACACCACCTTCCTAGCTCTCATTCCAAAGGCTGGAAACTTGGATGAACCCCAAGGATTCAGACCACTATCCTTATGTAATGTAGTGTACAAAATACTGGCTACAGTCATGGTGAACAGACTTAAACCAATTTTACCTGACCTCATAGCTCAGGAGAAAACTAGTTTTGTAAAAGGAAGGCAGATAACGGATGGAATAGTAGTCACTCAAGAGGTAATCCACTCACTGAAAAACTCCCAAAACAAAGGTATTCTAATTAAATTGAATCTGGCAAAGGCATATGATCGCCTTAGTTTGGCATAGCTGGGGGGAATTCTAAAAGCTCACGGATTTGATGAGAGATGGGTGAAATGGATATTGTCAATGGTGAGCACACCGGTGATGTCAGTTATGCTGAATGGAACCCCTTCTGAAGCATTTAACCCTATGAGAGGGCTTAGATAGGGAGATCCCCTCTCCCCGTTTCCTTTCATTCTAGCAGTAGAAGGACTAGGCAGGCTGGTGAAAGCGCGATTAGCCAATGAACAACCAAAGGGATTGAGAATTTGTGGTAATGAACTTCCCATAACACACCAGCAATTTGTGGATGATGTAATGTTTTATGGCCAGGCCTCTCTTAAGGAAGCCCAACAGCTCTTAAAAATTCTCTCTGAGTTCACTCAAGCATCTGGGACAGAGATTAACAATGAGAAATCAGAAATATTTTTCTTTAATACACAGGTAGCGTCCTAAAGATTTCTGGTTAGAACAGTGGGATTCAGAATAGGAAGCTTCCCAGCAAAGTATCTGGGCATCATGCTCAATGAGCATCAATACATGGTAGCAAACTGGGGAGCCCTAATAAGTAAGATAAGGAAAAATATAGACAATTGGACATTTCGGTCATTGAACACCCCTAGCTGGATAATCCTTCTAAAAGCTATATTGCAATCCATCCCAATATACCAGATATTTAGCCAAGCCGTCCCTAAATCTATATGTCAAAAATTAGTAGCCATGTTCAAGAAATTTTTATGGCAAGGAACAAGTAAAACAAGAAAATGGGCATTACTCTCTTGGGAATGGCTAAGCAAACCAATCAAAGATAGAGGATTAGGTTTGCGGGACCCCTATATACTCAACTAAGTGATGGGTGTGAAACTGTGGTGGAGGTGGACATAGGGCGGACACGACCTATGGAAGAAAATTTGGGAGAAGAAATACAAGGCAACTGAGAAACCAAAAGATAGGATGAGAAGTCAAACAGAAGAAAAATGATCAGCATTATGGAATTTGGCTAGGAGAAATAAAGATTTGATAAGAGACTACAACTTTTGGGAGGTAAGAGAGGGGGACACAGCCAAATTCTGGGAGGAATTGTGGCAACAACGAGAAAAACTTCTCCATAAAGAAGGCCTCCAAGTAATCCAAGCATTTACCTCCCAGACAGAGGGGGATGTGGTTGGGGACTTTTGGAAACCAAGTATAAGGGAATATTGGCAAAAATGGAAGTAAAAGGAGGACTGGGTAGCAACCCCTGACACTGAAAGTTGGGGCGATTACAACAGAGAAATGACATCCAGGAAAGTTGCGGTAAAAACAAGGCAAGATATACTACGATAGGGAACCCAAATAAAAGTAACATTTTCTATAGCGGAAGGGTATTACTTAAAGGCAAAACATAATCGACATACAAAGTCAAAAAAATGGAAAAGCTTATGGAAAATAAAGAATTGGCCGAAAGTAACCTTCTTTATATGGATTCTGTATCATGGACAGACACTAACCTGGGATCAAATATGGAGAAAAGGAGTGTAGGGACCCTCACACTGCGCACTTTGCAATGAACAGGAGAAGACGATGGAGCACCTCACGAACAGATGCACTGTCAGCAACATCTTGTGGAGTAGTCACCATCAGTTGTTTGAACACTGCCATATAAACTACCAAAATATCAAAAATACCTTGGAAAACTGGCCCAAAAAACATTACCAAAACTCGGTGTTAAACTCCGCGTGGATGTTGTCAGTTGGGTTCCTGCTTTGGAACATCTGGAAGGAAAGGAACAGTGTGATTTTCAAAGAAGAGAAGCGAACCTCGACAGAAATATGGAAATAAACAATCAAGAATATTAGAGAAACAATTCTAACAGAAAGATAGAAGGAAGAGGACTAGAATATTATCCAAATAGAGGAGAATATTTTGTAGCAGCTACAATTAACACAAAGCATGATAGATAGTCCCCAAAGTAAAAACCAATACAGAGAGGTCAAAGAGATAAAAAAGTACAGGCATCCACCACAAGGATTTGCTAAATTAAACTTCGACGGGGCTACAAAAAGCAACCTGGGCGAAGCAAGAATGGGGGGGCGGGGGGGGGGGGGGGTGGGGCGGTTTCAAGAACAACAGAGGAAAAACTCTGAGAATTTTCACGATGGATTGTGGGGAAGCAACGAATAACGAAGCAGAGCTACATGCGTTGAAGCGCGGCCTTGAAATCGCGATTCAGGAAAAGTGCCAGAGCCTTTAAATTGAAGACGACTCGAAATTGGTTGTTGATATGGTAAAACAACTGCAATAAAAGAAACCAGCGGAAAAATAAGCAAGAGTTGGCGAACAACATGGCTAACTAGCGAAATAGGGAAACTAATCACTCGAATAGACTATCCGATCCCCACTCATGTAAGATGAACAGGCAATAAACCGACAGACTGGTTAGCTAACTCGGGAAGCCGAAACAGGGGAAAGTCAATGAACATCAAAGGAATGGAGCTCTCGCTCCTGGAGGAGAGGGAGCAATTGCAGAAACTTCTTGTTGTCGATAACAGTGGCAATAACAACCCCGAGGATAATGGTCAGGAAAAGTTAGTAAGTGGCAGACACAGGGAAAGGATACAGCCGGTGATGACAAATAGAACACACATGAGAAAGGGCCGACACAAGGCAGACGACGGAGCAGGGTAGCTGACGGGGAAGGGCAGGGAAGGATCACACGAAGGGGTAGGAAAGGAGTAGAGGATCAATTAAGAATGGAGATGGAGGGAATGTGGGGAGTCGGGACAAGAGACCGAGAAGGGATGGCAAGTGGCAATGGTAGGACAGAAAGGGTACGACAGGAGCAGCCGGGAGAATGTAGGAGTTATGACGAGTAAAGGCAGACAGAACGGTCGAGACAAATCTCGAGAAAAGGACTCGGGGAAGAGTGGTGGGAAAGGAAAAGGACAGGTGGAGGTTAGGAAGGATAGATGGATGGGAATAAACAAAAGAGGGCCTGAGGTGGCATTAGGAATTTGCATGCAGCAGGGCATGAAGCAAGAGGGAATGACAAAAGGTGGCAGAAAGGCGCAAAGTTCAGACAAAGACTTCGGCATCGGCGGGGAAAGGTGGTATGTAGATTCATTCTCCTGTTCTGTTGTTCTAGAGATAGCTAGACGTAGGAGTCTCTGTAATTCTCTTGAGGTTTCCATGAAACCAAAATTGAAAGGCAGGCGTAGTTTGTTAGTAGGAATACCCAGATATGGGAAGAAGTGTCCTTATTCCACCAGAGGAGTTAGTCAGAAAGTCTTAGCGACTAGGAGATATGCTGGTCTCCTGGCAAGAAAGAATTATGGCCCTCGGAGGAAAGGAAAACCTAAACCCAGAAAAGTTTTCAGGGTGGTGAAGGGTAGAAACTCGGGAAGACGAGAGAAACTTGCTAGTAGCAGGACCCCTGCCCCTGTCTGTCTTATAGAAAAATCCAGAAGGGTAAAGAGTAGAAATTCACCGTAAAAGAGGAGTGAAAGTTGTTCCCCTCGACAGCTGGAGAGAAGAGATGATTTGTCTAAATACATAGAAACCCAACAACATGGGCATTGCGGGAGTCCCAGGGAAACCTTGAGTGGAGGAAAGGAAAGGGGCCGAATTTCAGGCCAGCCCGTGGTGCGGTCCATGCTATCTCACCATTTTCAAACTTGGGGTAACCAGAATTATGGAATGGGGGTAAGTGAACGGATCAAATTTGAAATTTTAAACAGAGTTACTGATTTGTGGTATAATTTTTTGCTAGGTAAGAAAGACCCAGTCAAGAGCAGTTTCCCGTCAAGCAAAAAGATGGCTCCGAGGAAAGAGAAACAGGTTTTGACACAGGAAGAAGGATTGAGTAAAAGCCCGAAAAAGAGAGGAAGGAAATCGGAGGCCGAGCAAAGGATGTACATGATAAATGCTTACATGGCTGGGAATTCCCCCGAAATTTGGGAACAGATAAATGGTTGGAAACGAGAGCTGAGATCCATCAGCTCGAACCAGGAGATTCCCCGGGGCAAATGGGAGGACCTAGTGCCAGATCCAGGTAATACACGTAGCCTTAACTCTCTTTTCAATAAGTCGATCCAGCATTATTGGATTATGAAGCACGTGGTAGCCCGAGTGATGGAAATGAATCAGGCAGTCCGGGAGGAAGAAGAGGAGGAAAGGAGGCAGCGGGATGAGCAGTTAAGGAACCAGACTCAAGAAGAATTGAAAAACATAAAGTCAATGCTCCTTAAGGAAATTGCGGAGGTTCAGATTTAGACCTCATGCAATAATCTCATATTGGGGAGAATGGAACGAATGCTGAGGGAGATGAAATGGGTAATGGAGCAGAGAAATGAGACTCCCGGTTCAAGCGCCAAGGCGCCTGCCTCGATTATATCCTCAGATGAGGACTGATGTAGCAGGTGAATTCGGTTAGTTTCTGAAGCATTGAACTAATATTGGATGTATTATCATAGAATAAAAGCTAGAATAATGAGTAGAGCTCGAAAGAGCAGATATGATAGAAACACGGAGATGAACATTTTCAAATTTTGGTCTGGATATAATGTGAACAGGTGGTTGCCTGATTTCCTTCGGGTAGGTTAACCACCTGGAACATATGAAAGACGGATGCAAATTTTGATTTCGTAATATAGATAGCAGTGCTGCCAAAGTTCAAAAAAAAAATATACATTTTGCATATAGATATAATTAAAAAATCAAGTATTTCACAATTTTTTTGCTAAAAACACGTTAAAAAAAAATAAATAAATAAATTTATGAATTTTATATAAAATATTTGACATTTGATTATTTATATATATTTCCAAATATGAATTCAGATAAAATTTTAAATAAAAAATAAATTTTAAGTTAAAAATAAAAAAGAAATAAATAAATAAATACCAATTCCTTATCATTAAAAATTAAAAAACATAAAAAAATACCATTAATTTAATAACATAATAACTATTTTTTGAATAATAAAATCGACATTAAAATAACAAAAAGTTAAAAAAAAAAACACAAAGAAGAAAGAACAAAAAGTTAAAAAAAAAAACAAGAGAAAGAAAGCAACGTATTTTTTTTAAAAATTAAAAAAATTAACTAAAGTTAAAAATAATATTATTTTAAAAAATAACTAAAATAAAAATTAGAAAACATTAATTATATTATTTTAAGTATTTTTTTTTTTTTTTTTAAATTGCATCTCTCCGCCGATCCTCGGCTTAGGCGTAGCCTTGAGGGCCACCTCGCGGCTAGCGGAGGGGCCTACAAACACGATTTGTCGACCGTGAGACAGCTCTCAGGTCATCCAGTCGGGGGCTGATGGCGCTGTTTTTCTAAATAAAGAAATATCTATTTAAAAACAATTAATTTAATTTATGATTTAAATTGTTCCTAATAAATTATTTATGAAAAGTAAAAAATAGATTATAAATAAAATATTTCAATTATTTTGGCTCTACTATAAAATAAATGTAAATGTGAACATTTGACTTCCAAAAAAAATGTCTGTAACCATTAGTTAATTTTTTTCTTATTTCAAAAAATGTAATATACTTAAGATATGTTATTAGATTTATGATCATAATTTAATAAATAAGTATTATGTAACACCAGTGATATGACAATTATTATGTAATATAATCGTTAATATGTAATATAGATTAGTTATATAACAATTATTACATGATCTTTATTTAGCCCATTATATAATATTTTTTATAATATACCTTAGGTATAGTACATAAACCTTCTTCAAATTTAAGAAGATCACTTAAATTTGATGAGATTTTTGTAAATTACTAGGAAAAATAGCCCTTTTGTAGTTCTTTCAATTAAAAAGTGTTTATTATCAGGGATATGCCTTCTACTAAGATTTTATCCTTAAATTTTGAATGGGTTCCTATATTTTCAAAAGTTTATATGCCTTCTACTAAGATTTTATCCTTAAATTTTGAATGGGTTCCTACATTTTCAAAAGTTTATCCACATAAAATCTTAGGAACCTTAAATTTTTTATTTCACCATTGGGTTGTCATCTGTCACGATATGTCTAGGAATTCAAGGCATCACCTAACAGACTAGGTCCTTCTTAAAAGCTTGTGCATTTCTCTAGATTTCAACTAAATAATTATGCATCTAAAAGATGAATAACAAATTGCAAGAGCCATCCTTCCCATTGGATAATAGATGCTCTTTTGTGAAATTCCTCAAGTGTAGCCTAAGTAACATATATGCATCCTCCTAAACGTAACAACAATAGAAGAAGTAGGAACAAAGACATGAAGATTATCCATAACAGCAAAGCTATTGATGCAATGAAATAACCAACTCCACATCCAATGTATGAACAAAAAGGAAATAATCCTGCAGTAAACATGTAGGAGAAAGCAACATCAAGAGAAAGTCGCAACAATAAAAAATGCTAAGTGCCAAGAAGCAGGAGGCCTAACTCAAAAATGGATCAGGTGAAGAGTTAGTAAGTGATCTGTCCCAAGCGAAGAAGAGAGACTGAGATGAATTTCTAGAAGTGGATCGAGCCCAACAAGGTAGAACATCTACTTTTTGACAAATTTTAGCTTCCTTGTTGTGCTCACGATAGATGTGAGAGGAGGAAATCTGAAGGAATGATTGAGATAGAGTTTTGATCTGCTATTGCTAGGAGAGAAGATTCAGGTTCAGAAGTTTACATCGGTTGTTGCCCCACTTGCTAATAAATTTAGAGTCCCCAAAGATGGCAATGCTTGTCAATCCAATCCATGAAGCACAATAGAGAGTGCCCCTTAAGGCCAGAAGCTCGGCCTAGCATTTAAACCCTCTCCACCAAACCAAAGGAATCTGAAGAGATGATCAGGTTCTAGATAAATGATCATTCTACAACCACATGACCCAAAGGAACTAGCTCCATTAAAGAATCGAAATGGAAAGGAAGACCAAAGATAAAAGGAGGAGTGAGAGGGGCAAGAAGAATGGAAGGGCAATTCTTTAAAGTATGCCATGACCAAAGACTTGGCTCTATAGATAAAAGGGTGGGAGGAATCAAAGATTAGTGCATTATGTGCTCTCCAGATGACCCATAAGATAAAAAATTGAAGGGTCTTGAGGGATTTATGCACAACAAACCAATGATGGAGGTAGTTAGGGTTGTGATCCCAGATCGATACAACTTCAGATTCCAGGAAACTAAGGAATTCGAATATATATTTGTAAAACATAAAGATGCAACTGACTTAAATGAATTGTTCTGTGTTCCCTTTAACATACATAAAATTGTCCAAAGCTGAGAATCCATCCCACTAGAGTGTGTTAAAGTGAAATGGAACCATATATTTCTTCGTCATTTTTTAATAGTTGATTCTATTCTAATTTTATTATAATTGTTTGTGTTTTTATAGAAAGGCAACCCTTATCTTGATTGCAGGTTCTGTGAACCTGCATACATTTCTACTCGAGCCCACTGTTTATGTCACTCTTTGAATAGATGAGCGTTGGTGTTATTACGAGAATTATTTATTGTCAGAAAAATTTTACAACAGATAATTACGTTTAATGCAGAGTTCAAGACATGGAATTTGGACTATCCATGGGTCTTGTGTAGACACACAAATCCAAGATGGAGCAAGTTAGGTTGGAGTAAGTTATTTCGCGAGTGTTAACAAAGTGGAAACCCTACTACAATGTAAAAACATGGTTTAAGTTTCTATGAAATCAGAATCTCAATGCATATGATACTGTCCACTTAGAAAAATAACCACACACACACACACACACACACACACACATATATATATAATTTACATGACTTTCCTTCATACACACACA
>APFE030225113.1:5351-16025 GCA_000404065.3 Pinus taeda | reverse complement strand
GAAGCTTGTAGCCTTCTGTAGGCCAGCACCTACGTACTAGTATCTTGGCTAGTCCAGGAGCTAAGGGGGTTGTAGCTCCCTTCCAGGAGAAGCTGGAAAATGAGAGAGGGTTGTAGCTCTCTGCAGGTTGCAGCCTGCGTACTGGTAAAGGACTGCACCAATACAATTGTAAAAACAAGTTTCTAATTAAAGAGAAGATAGAGACGAATTGTAGCAGGTGGTTTTCACCCACATTGGGTTTCCACCTTATATCTTGTGTTTTTTTGTGTGATTGTCTTCTGCTCTGTTTTACTGTTTCTAGTTATTGGTTATTTGATTCTGATACATAGATTAACAATCAACATCGGAAACATAAAGTAAATTATAAGTTTGCATAGTATACGTGGGTTTCCTTCTACATAGTTGTGGGTTTAATTAACTGAAGTAGCGTATATCATTTGGATTTGAAAAAGGAATATTTGACTTGATAATACTGATTCACCCCCCCTCTCAGTATTATTTCCAACGCTAAATGCATAAGGAGACTAGAATTTGATTGATTGATTGTATAAGTGAGAAGAAGTGATCTTTGTCCCTGCCTGTGTAAAGCTTTGTAAATTGACAATAGATATTCTGTATATTGCTGGTTGGTATAGACTTGATTCAAAAGTTTATGTTTGCAGTAGTTTTGAACGTTTACGCAGGTTTGATTAATGAAAGTGGCATATACATGCAGTTTGGGTTCAGCCAAGTAGCGTATACACTCTAATGCATGATTTTTGAGGTTATAGCTTGTTTTGAATGATGATGCAATATTCTGGGTTCAAAATAGTGTTATGGTGTTAGTGATCTAATTGTTTAGATTAACTGAATGTTGGTTGAAGCAGTTTAAGTTTAAAAAGTCTTTTGATGGGTCCAATATGAAAATTGGATGAAACGCGGCCTTCAGATTGTGGTGTTTTGATCTAGGAGTATCCAGTTTGAAAATTCATGAAATGTGGTCCCTGGAGGAAGAAAGAAGGTCGTAGCATTTTGTAGGTAGGCACCTACATACTAGTAAACATATTGGCTAGTACAAGAGCTAGGGGGGTTGCAACTCCCTTCCAGTAGAAGCTGGAAAAAGAGAGAAGGTTGTAGCCTTCTGCAGGTGGGTGCCTACGTACTGGTATGAGTCTGCACCAATACAAGATTGTAAACATATTTTCTTATTATTAAAGGAAGACAGAGATGACAACAACAGGTGGTTTTCACCCACATTGGGTTTCCACCTTAAATCTTGGTGTTCATGTGTGTTGCTTATGTGTGATGCTTTATTCTTCTTTTACTACATTTTCTAATAAGTTACTGATGTACTGATTTAAGATCAACACATGATAACTTATCTAAATCACAAGTTCTCTGAATATACATTAGTTTCTTTAATCACAATTGCGTGTACACGTTAGTTCACTTCACTGAAGTAGCGTAGATAAATTTTTTTGGGAAATAAAATTATTGATCTGATAATATTGATTCAACCTCCCTATCAGTATTATTTCCAACATGTGTAATGATCAATTCAATTACTTTTGCACATGGCATGTGTTTGGAGATTTAATTGCGAGTTAGATCCCTGTCATTAATTGTCAACCTAGGGTTGGTAGAACTGACGAGGTATACCTGACTATATGTACTAGGTGGTTATTTATTAGAATAGATTAATCTAATGTAGTTAAAACTAATTACCAAACAAGTTAAATTAATCTAATCCAAATCAACCTAAACATAAATAAATTGAAATCACACTTGCATAAAGGAAATCACTATTGCTTGAAATTGAAATCATGCTTGCATAAAGAAAATCACACTTGCTAAAAGGAAAAGGACATTTGCATGAAATGAAAAAACACTTGCTGAAAATAAATGGAATAAAATAGCCAAACTATGTTACCAATATGTATGAATATGTGAAATCTATGGTTGATGGATGACCTCCATTCCTCAGCAAGCACACTAAACAAACAATCACATCTTGGTGATCGATGGTAGTATGTATTTCATAAAATTGAGTTATAAGATATTACAACAATTCTCTCTCCTCACTTTACAAACCACATTGATGGAACTTGGAACTTCCATCTAGCAACTAACACTAACTAGTTAACAACTGAAAACTAACAATTGACAACCCTTTCTATGAAGGGTGCACTCCTATTATACAAAAATTGAGGATAACTATACAATAAATTAGATCCTTATATCTCTCCTAAATCTACATTTATCTCTTGTGGTTAGAACCAATCTCCTAAAAATGTAAGATGCAAATTCTCTCAAAATTATCTCATCCATGATTCTTCTCCTTTGGATGTGCATAGTTAATGATCCACATCTTCTACAATTATTCTACAAATCGTCATGAGTTGGAATTTGAAATTCGAATTTGTGGTCGGATGGCCAAGTAGGACCCTTCTAGAATCTCCATGTAGGCCTACAATATCACAAAGCTCATAACACTTTTAGATATATATGAAAATATGTTAATTTCATAACATTTAATCACAAATTCACTTATAATACTTAAAATAAATGACTTGGAAAATAATAATGATAAACCCATGTAATGATGAAAATGGTTACTTAATGTAAGGTTATGAGGCTATAGAGTTACGGAATGAGGGTAAAATGATGGAAATGAAGGTGAAAGTGGATGACATTTTGGAGACCCAACATACCCCCCAACTGAAGATGTTGCATGTCCTCATGCAACTATTGCATTGATTCCCTTAATCATAAGTTTATCTTTTTGAAATGTTTTGCTTCTTATATGAACTTTGGCTTTGTATTGATTCTCTTTTAACTTTGCATAATCATATCATTTGTCAATTTTATTATTTTTGTAAAGAGTACTTTGAAAGATATTTTATTGCAACATATATATCTTTTTATGGCTGGTTCTTGTGTGACAACCAAAATTTTATGAGTATTGGTTCTTGTGTAACAATAATTTTGTTACCTTTGTTGCATAAAAATACTTAAAAACATTGAGAATTAATTTTTAAGTCCCACAGTGACTGTCACCAATTTAATGTGCTTCTTAATTGATCATTGCAAAACATATAAACCTTTTGAATCAAAGTGCAATAATAGTTGATTGGGAAAAGTATGTTGATTAGGATGAAATGAAATGTGACATGTGACATGAAATATGAATATCACTTCCCCCCAACTAAAGGTATTTTCAGTTTTTGGAAAATGAGAAAGGGAATATAAATGAAGTGAAGAATTTTCCAAAATCACAATTTTAGCATTTAAGGAATTACATGATTAAAGATTAGAAAATTTCATACCTTCACTTACCTGAAAAGTGGACAAGCTACATATATAGGAGAGTGTGGTTGCTGCTACTGAATCATGGAATGTGAAGTAAAATAATATGATGTGCTTCTTCTTTCCCTTGGTTGTATGAATTGAGGATGAGATTGGATCCTTTATTTCTATGGCTCCTGAATTGAGTCCTACTGCAAACTACTGAAATCATGTAGTTTTCATTTGTTCCCACTTGATGGAATAATTCATATCTATGTGAATAGATCTATCGATGTCAAACATAGAAAACAAATTGTCATATTACTGGCCATTAATGAATTCCATTAACCAACACAAGACTACTCACTATTGATGTCAATGAGAGTCAAGATGCCTAAGTACATCTTACTAGGTACGAATAGATGTGTCATAGTCAAGTCACCTAGAAGTTCCAACAAACAGGGGACATTGATGTATTCCCACTGCTTATTGGTGAGAGAAGTATCCATTAAGGCATGCAAGCCTCAAGGTACCTAAAATATCTCTATTCTTGATCTCAAATGATGTGTTAGAGTCGATGAGTCAAGACTTGTTAGAAGGAAGGCCTTAAGGAATCCTCTATCATTTAACACGAGTATGAAATAATAATTTGAAGAACTATAGATGGAAAATTTGAATTGAAGCAAGGTTTTTTTGACAGAAAGGAAAACGAAAATGGGGTGACTCAACTTTGTAAGGGAATTGAATGACTTTATTTTTGGGTTAAGGGTGAGTGAAAATGAGGTAAGAAAATATGAAGATTGCAAACGGAAATGAGTTTTGGTAGTAAGGAGATAGACAATTATGGAAATTGTAGGCTTAAAATGTGTAGCAATGGTAAAATTTGTATGTGTTTAGTAGAACTGGTGTAGTGGGTTTGATTTTACATTGAATTATCATGCTATTCCGAAAGACAATTGATCTTTAAAATGGCACTCGTGCATATAGTTTCATCTTCCTTCATCGTCTTAGAATTTGCAAAAACTTAAAAAAATTTCTACAATAAAATGTAAGACTATCAAAAGAGAGAGGTGATTAGTCCCTCTCCATTTGATATATACAAAAAACTCAGAAATAATACTAGTAAACAAATTGAAGGATGAAAAATTAAATGCAATTTTACCTGATCAGTACCATGTTTCACCTGCTATTGATTTGTGGTCTACTTCTTAATTGTGTTTCTAACCAATTTTGATCTTGAGACCTATTATCCACACACTTAATGCTTCATAGATAAACCATAAACCAAATTTTCATAAGATACTGAATTGTGTGGATTCTGTAGCTACAAAAAATATGGATCGTTGCACTTCCTTGCTGCTTTTACAACTTGCAATTAGACTCGGATGGTGGTTTTTTCAATTATCATAGTTAGATTTTAATGTTTGTAAGTTTTTATGAAAGTATAAGTTCGTAACTACATTTGTTCTTTTTCTCTAGCACTTCGCCCTTTCCCATGATCTCGTGGATCAAGAAAATGCTTGAAACTCAACATTCTTGGATCAACTTTAAACCAACTCCAAAGTGTATATATCATCGGTCTGAATCCAACACAATTCATTTTACTAAAATCCGGGTTTGGTTTCTCCCAGAATTATATTTTGATCATTTTGTGAAAAACAAAAATGAATTTTGTGTTGCAAGGATGCCCAGTTAGTTGTCTGTATATTGACAGGGTCATGACACTTGGAAATTTTTTATTCGTTGTCATCGGCCAATATAGGGTTAACACTTGTCACTTGTTTATTGGTTACATGTGGTTTCGTTTTATTGGCGCAAGAGTTTCTATGGTGGTCCAATGAGGAAGTGCCACGTGGAACAACCCTTGGTTTCCATGGGGCATCCTCATGGTGGATAATATTTGTTAAAGGTTGAAAATGCCCTCCAAGAAAATTGACCCCGAAACCTCATATAAACCACAAAGTGCTTTTACCAACTACACTATCTCATTACTTATTAATAATAATCCACAGATATGTATTTAATATGTGATGAGCACGCATTTTGTGGAAAGGAGTCAGTGCTAAGCCCTAGCCCCTAGTTGTATAACCCTCCATATGACCACGGGCGCAGAGGACTTGGGGGGCGGTTTTAACCATCCTAAAATTTTGACCACTAGTCAGGAAGGCCAGATTTGTGCACCGTTCCCACTTTCTGCACGCATAGGGTGGGTTTGGGTTAAATTGCAGGCTTATTAACAATAGAATTGGGCAAAAACATAATACAGTGATATCTTTCTCAGCTTTTTGGTCAAATGAGGTGCAAAAAGAGTCAAAACAACGGTTTTCAATAGTTATGGATCCATTGGAGACATTAATTTTGTTGTTTGAGCTTTATAAAGCCCTATAATTATACTTTTGATTATGAATTTAGATCTCTTATCCAATTTTTATTGAAAATTTTTAAAATTAACTTTGTTCAATTGTCTTTTCTTATCTTCCATATCGTAGAGAGCATAAGAAGAGAGCATATTCAACAATATTGAAACTCTTTATTCAAAAACAAAGCAAAAGGATTCGATTTCTAACTTCAAATTATGGCTCTCAAACCTCTATTTGTCTCCTTCTCAAATATTCCTTCTCTTTCTACATCTTCCTACAATTGATTAATGAGCTAGGTGGCTCTTACTGTACCACCAATAAATAAAATTTCAAATAAAATGAAATCTACATTTTTTTTTTTAAACACATCGCCAAACTTGGTTTTTATTCATTGATTCTATCCTACTATACTCTACTAGAAATAGAATAATTGTTTCAAGTGTATGCACATTTCCAGTGTAACCATGTGTGTAACAAGAGTAAAATATATTCATGCTTAGTTCTAAAAAATATGCATTAAAACACATCAAAGCATGAAAAGCTAGTTGTTTTGATCATACAATCAAGAAGTAAGGAATAATGGAAGAGTAATGTGACTTGATCCTTGATTTGAACCATCTTTCAATAAGGTCATGATATTCCTAATTCATTTCTTTGTTTAGATCACATTAAATATCCTCCTTTATTATGCATTCCTCAATTTGAGGTTCTACTAGTTTCTCCTAATCAAAATTATTGTATGATTCTTTAGTCTCTTCAACTGATTGACAAGAGCAATCAAAAGAAACTTGAAGATATTATTATGTAGGTGGAGATATTGACAAGTTTCTTCATGGAGTTAAAATAAACTCTTCCTGAGAGGTAGATATCCCAGGTATTGCTAAGATTCGAGAAATTTCTTGAAAGGACATTCTTCAAACTCTTATTGTCTGTGAATTACTTCAACTGGTTGATAATTCCTATCGTGCACACAGGTTAGTACAAATTTTTTATTTTTTTCTTTTTAAATTAAATATAAAAAATGATTTTAACCATGCATATAAAAATGAATGCAACTATAATGAGCTGTCTAAACTTCAAAATAAACACCTATGTATACCTACCCGACAACGACACCAAAATGTTGGGTGATTTAATTGCGAGTTAAATCCCTGTCATTAATTTTCAACTCAAGGTTCGTAGAACTAACGAGGTATACCTGTACTATATGTACTAGGTGGTTATTTATTAGAATAGATAAAACTAATGCAGTTAAAACTAATTACCAAACAAGTTAAATCAATCTAATCCAAATCAGACTAAACATAAAGAAATAGAAATCACACTTGCTTAAAGGAAATCACTCGTGCTTGAAATTGAAATCACACTTGCATAAAGGAAATCACACTTGCTTGAAATTGAAATCACACTTGCAGAATTGAAATCACATCACACTTGCATAAATGAAAATCACACTTGATGAACTGAAATCACACTCACACATGCTGAAATGAAATCACACTTTTTGAAAGGAAGAGAACACTTGCACAAAATGAAAACACACTTGTTGGAAATAAATGAACTAAAACAACTACACTATGTTACCAATATGTACAAATATGCACAAAAAGAGGTTAATAGGGGCCCTCCATTCCTCAGCAAGCACACTAAACAAAATATCACATCTTGGAGATCAAAGTGGTAGTATGTATTTCATAAAATTAGTTACAAGATATTACAACAATTCTCTCTCCTCACTTTACCAACCACATGGATGAAACTTGGAACCTCCAACTAGCAACTAACACTAACACTAACAACAACACTAAATAGTTAACAACTGACAAATAACAATTGACAACCCTTTGTATGAAAGGTGCACTCCTATTTATACAAAAATTGAGGATAACTATACAATAAATATAGATCCTTAGATCTCTCCTAAATCCACATTTATCTCTTGTGGTTACAACGAATCTCCCAAAAATGTAAGATATGAATCCTCTTAAAATTATCTCATCCACGATTATTCTCCTTTGGATGTGCATAGTTAATGATCCACATATTCTATAATTATCCCACAAATCCTCATGAGTTGAAATTTGAAATTCGAATTTATGGTTGGATGGCCAAGCAGTACCCTTATAAAATCTCCAAGTAGGCCAATAATATCACAAAATTCATAACACTTTTAGATATATATGAAAATATGCTAATTTCCTAACATTTAATCACAAATTCACTTATAATACTTAAAATCAGTGACTTGAAAAGTAATAATGATAAACCCATGTGGTACAGGTCTATTTGGGCACATCACTCCCATCATTCAGATCAATACTTTTAGGGCTCTTCAAACCCTAATTCTGTTGCTACATGCCCTAGACAAGTCATCACATTGAATGCCATAATTCCTGAGATTTTCCTGGCCTGAAGACATCTTGAAGTGACTCCTTGAGGGACCATCGTAGCCTTGGTCAGGGGTAAGTGCATTGCAGAGCACTTAGGTCCATTCAAGTCTACTCTAGAGAGCACTTAGGCCCACTTTGACCTGCACTAGGTGAGTTTGAGAGAAATCTTCATAGGGTTCTAGGAATATTCTTTCATTCTGGAGCATTCCATAATATTCCCACACTTATCATCTCCTATGAGCTTGAAATTGGATAGGGAATGGGTTAAGTAACCTCCTATCCTCTCATCCCTTCCTCCATGGAAGCTAACTCGAAGTTTGGAAGGCCATTCAATACCCTCATTTATGACCAAACCACCTCCATTTTCCTATAAATTGAGCACTCATCTAAGTGATCAAGGGCTGGACTTTGAGAATTTGTAACAAGATACTATCATTGTGAGGTTTGATATTGTAAGAAAGTATTGATATGCTGCGAGAGTGTTGTGCTTTTAGTGTGATGAAGGATGGAACTCAAGATAGATGAGTGACATGGGATCAGAATTCTTGGTTGTAACTCTTCCTTCTACTTAATAAAACTATTTACACCTTTTCCCATATTCTTGTCTTTATGTATGATGATTATATGTGTAAATGCTTTCGATTCGATTTTCTTATAGTTGATAGATCTCTTGCTTTGATTGGTTTTTGTCCTCTCTTTATGATTGCAGGTACTTATTGAGTGTATTTAGTTCGAGAAGGAATGACGGGAGCTATTCAAAGGAGACAAAGGGAAGCGAATGATAACAAGTAGGTCCCTTGTCTTATTTATCTTCTATAGAAAAGGGTTAACTCTTTAATTATGTTGTTCTAGGCATAGCTACTGACCTAGAGAAATTTTATTTATCCGTAGATGCGAAATTCCACATAACAAATTGGGGACTCCGCTGGGGAACAATCAATGTTCTAGGTAGTTTATCTTCATCCTAGTACACCCTAGTAGACTTTACTTGCTTCCTTTGACTTTTTTAAAGCCTTTTAGAAGTGTTTTTTGGTAAAAATTGTGGTTGAAAGCCCCTAGAATGGCCTCTCTGGCACTAGAACAGGCTTGGTCAGGAGACAAAGCATTACAAAGAACCTTTGGCTTGAAGACAATGCTCTGAAGCACACTGTCTCCCATTCAAAGCTGCGCTGATCCTCCTTATGTAAAAAATCCCACCTTTGACTTGATTTTTCCCAAATTTCCTTCTGTTTTTTATTGTTGAAAGATCAATGCTTGTTGTGTCTCTGAAATCAGTTTGTATTTCTCTTCCTATCCCTACTCTAACCTTGATTGTTTAGTGTTTCTTAAACGATTTCTTTATCATTATCAATTCATTATCAAAGTTAGATTATAGCCAATTAATCTTTGCTCAAAAGAAAGTGTCGTAAAAGTCTTCATTTATTTCGAAAAGGAATAGTCGTAAAGTCTTCGTTCTTGCAAAAAGATTGATTGATTGTATGTTCATTAGTTTCCTTTTGTTCATTTCAAAATTAAGGGAATTGAAAAGAAAAACTTGCATTGTGCATTGAAAATGTTTTTGTGTGCTCATAAGAATAGTTTATGGAAATTGCATTAGATGTGCTATTTTTTCTTTGATTAAAAGAATCTGATTACTCTATCCCTACTAGCTAAGGTTTTCATTATTCAAGTTGAATGAAAAGAATGCTTATCATAATAGTTGCATTGTAAGAATTTCAAAGACATCACATGGTGAACCTTGAAAGGAAAATTCTTAATCAAGATCAACTTAAAATTAACCTCAATTAACCTAATGGAGCATTTTCACCTAACACAAAACATTTAGAGGTTCTAGGTTAGAGACGTGTTCCAGCATTGTAAAACATAGCAGTTGTCACTAACTTGCCTGTGATACATTCCGAGTGTGATACCTCATTCCACGTACATGAGTATATCATAGCTCGTCCACATCGGGTATATAGGGTGGCATTACAGTACGTAAAGTATAAATGAATTCTCTCATTATGCGGTTTCGCATTAGACAGTGCTAATACAGATTGGGTCTCCATGTACTTTTAGGTATATATGGGAGGACACCACTAGGTTGCTATCCATCCTTAGGTAACTAAATTGGCTGCCTTGTACACTGTGATACACAGAACATAGCATTCGGGGATATTGCCTGCCTGTGCTTCTCAGTTTGCCAGGAAGTATTCTGCAGTTCACAGTTGCTTGGTAATCCTTTTGCCTAGCTTACCCATTTTTGTTTATTTCTTTTTTGTAATGAAATCAATAAAAATTTATGGAGGAACATCAACCCTTACCCCGTCATTCGTGGAGTATAGAGAGTAAACCAACTTTACCACTTGAAGCTACACCTATTCGGTCAAAGTGGTCTCATTTGACTGAATCTAGTACATCCCAAACTTCTGTTTATTCATTTGAATTACTAGAAACACCTATAATGATAAGTAATGTGACTCCAGTTACTCCTACAATTATTGGTACATTTGTCACTAAAGTGGAATCTCCACAATTACCCGAGGACACTAGAACTGAATCTAGTGAAATGGTAACCAAAGTTGTTCAACAAGAAGTTGATTTATAAGAAGAGCTTCAGCGTAAATCACATGAAGTTGATTTACGCTGAAGCTCTTCTTATAAACATGACTGATCACAGA
>APFE030225096.1:0-16751 GCA_000404065.3 Pinus taeda | reverse complement strand
CAGCTGGAGGTCTAGGCACTTTTTGGACAAAAAGCTTTTCCTTAGAACGATTTTTAGCAACTCAACATTGGATCTTCACAGAGCTGCGCCACACTGTAAGTAACCTTTCCCTTGCCCTGTTTAACTTATATGTACCAGTTCATTATGAAGAGAAGAAAGAATGCTGGAGGTCGCTTTCAGAGTTTTTAGAGCAAATCAGTCCTTCAAATCTGGTTATAGGGGGGGACCTGAACATAATTTTAGATCCCAAAGAAAAGAAAGGAGGGATCCAGTCCAAAGACCCTTTCAGCAGAACAGTGGGCAGTTTGATCCAGCGCTGGGACTTGGTGGACCTCAAACCAGTGAAAGGTAAATTCACCTGGACAAATAATAGAACTGGAGATAATCACATAGCAGCCAGACTGGACATGTTCCTTATCAACAACTCTTTAATGATGGAAAATAGAATTGTTTACTCAAAAATCCTTCCTAAACTCACTTCGGATCATAAACCAATTCTCTTTTGTCTAAAGAAAGAAGAAGATTTAGGCCCCCTTCCATTCCGTTTCAGCCCTCTCTGGGCAGGCAAGGATGGGTTTATGGATACAGTTCAAGCGGCATGGAGAATGGACGTTAATGGTTCCCCAAGCTTCGTGTGGGAACAGAAATTGAAGAATGTTAAAACAGCTCTCAAAGTATGGATAAAGAAATCCATGCAATCCCCCAACAGGCAGCGGAAGGAGGCGATCTCTCAACTGGAAGGTATTCAATTCGAAATGGAGGACACGTTTCCTTCGGTCTCAGAGCTTGCCCAAGAAAAATCGGCTCAAAAGAACGTGTACTGCTCCTTCAGGAAGGAAGAGGAGTACTGGCGATTAAAGTCCCGAAGTTTGTGGCTTAAATCCGGGGATAGGAACACCTCATATTTCCATAAACAATGCAGGGCCCGCCTCTCGCGCAACCACATAGCAGAAATAACCAGCTCCAGCGGTCAGGTTTTCAAAGGTTTCGCTCAAATTCAAGAGGCAGCGACAAACCATTTTAAGAACCTCCTCAGCGCAGAGAGAAATGGTGAGGAGGAGGACGAAACAGATTTTCTTTCAGTCATCCCCAGTCTAGTTAGTGAGGAAGACAATGCCTCATTGACGAGTCCAGTAACGGAAGAAGAGATCACCAACATCGTTTGGTCGATGGACCCCGACAAAGCCCCAGGTCCCGACGGGTTTCATTTTTACAGGATCTGTTAGGAAATCATCAAATTCGACCTCTTCAGAATGATAAGAGGAGTTTTGAAAAAGGCAAAAATGGGAGGAGGCACAAAATCTACATTTCTAGCTCTAATCCCCAAGGAAACTAATCCAAGATCGTTTGACAGATATAGGCCGATCTCCCTGTGCAATTCATCATATAAGATCGTGGCCAAATTGCTGGCTAATAGGATCAAGCCACTCCTTCAAAATCTCATCTCCCCAGCACAAGGCGGATTTGTGAAAGGCAGACAAATCCTCGACAATGTCATCCAAATTCAAGAGGCCCTCCACTCCAGCTATGCTCGGAAAGAACAAGGTATGATAATTAAATTAGATATGAGTAATGCTTTTGACCGTGTTAATCGATCCTTTTTGCTCAGGGTCCTTGAAGCCTTCGGGTTTTGTCAAGATTTTATAAATATCATCAAAGCCTGCATAGACAATGTCTGGATTGCACCATTGGTGAATGGGAGACCAACAGAATTCTTCTCTGCCACCAGGGGTCTGAGGCAAGGCTGTCCCTTGTCCCCCTTTCTATACATTTTGATGGCGGATTCATTAAGCAGAAAACTATCTCAGGAGCAACATCGTGGTACCATCCCTGGGATCAGAATCGTGCAAGATACACCTTCAGTGAACCATGCGCTTTTTGCCGATGATGCTCTCTTGCTTGGCGGCGCCTCCCTGAGAATGGCTAAAGCTTTCAAGTCTACCCTCCAAAAATTCTGCAATGCCACTGGTGCCCTTATCAGTGAAAGGAAGAGCGCAGTCTATGCTTGGAACTCCGATCAGCAAACCATCGATAGGATAGCTAGCGAACTAGGCTTCAAAGGATATGCAGAATGGGATAAAATTAAATACCTGGGTCTTCCGCTGACGATGGGATCCAACCGGAACAATCTGTGGGAGGAGGTCATCTCCAAGTTTAACAAGAAAATAGCTGCATGGGGCGGAGTCTGGCTCTCCTCTGGAGGAAAGCTCACCCTCATCCGGTCGGTTCTTTCCGCGCTGCCCACCTTTCAAGCTTCTCTGCTGTTGGCTCCAAGGCAAATAGCAGACCAAATCTCTTGTCTTATCCGGAACTTTCTGTGGAGCGGAGGTAAGGGGAACAGTAATCGATTCCACCTTGTCAATTGGGAATTGGTGAAGCGTCCAATCAAGGAGGGCGGCCTGCAAATTAGAGACCCTCTTCAAGCTAATTTAGCGATGGGCTGTAAGATTCTGTGGCAGATAACCTCTGATCCTATGCATCCAACTAGTCAGATTTTTATTCACAAATATCTAAGGAATAGATCGATCACCACCTTCATCCCAACCTCTTCTCCTAAAGGAACTTTGGCGTGGAGACTCTGTTGTAGAGGGCTAGATTTCTTCAGAACGCATTTGTACAAAGTACCTGGCAATGGCAAAACGACTTGGTTGTGGAAAGACCGAATCATGGGCCATCCCCCCCTCTCAGAGAAAAATGAAATTGCAGGAATAAGAGCTTGGTTAAGATCAAGAGGGATCAGAAAAATTGAGGACATAGTGGAATGGGACGAAGACGGAAATTGGAAGTGTTGGAATCTGCCCAACATTCCTGAGCAATTAATCGAGCAGTTAAACTTACTCATAGTTGAAATTGCAGACTTCACCCCAGTCCATAAGAATGAGGAAGACTCTTGGGGATGGGGACAAACTGGGGTCTACTCTGCTAAACAAGGGTATTTACAAATGCAAGGTAAAAAAGACTCAGTGCACCCGGAAGGAGTGTGGAAGCAGATATGGGAGTGCTTCAGTATCCCGAAGATTAACTTCTTCTTCTGGACCTTGTTTCATAACAAAATTCTCACTGGCGAGAACCTCTGCAAACGGAACATCGCTGGTCCACATCGATGCGTGTTTTGTAAAAAAGCTCTGGAAACCTCAGCTCATATTTTTCTCGAATGTGAGTTCGCTCAGAAGACTTGGACTAGTTTCTTAGCCGGTCTGAACGTTAGATCTCCAGCGAACTGTTCAATCACAGAAATGTTCTTGTCCTGGAAAGCCAGATATCCCCATCGTATTGCCGCCAAGTCCCTCTGGTCCAAGGTGTGGGTTGCAGTCCCGAAGTATGTATGCTGGAAAGTGTGGCTCTCCCGGAATGAAATTATCTTCAACCAAACAGAAACATCAGCCGAAAAGGTCGCAGAAAAGGCCAAGAATCTTCTAATAGAGACATTGAGACAGTCCAGTGCAAGAGATAATACCTTAAGAGACGAAGAAAGAGCATGGTTGGGCGACTTCACTCCCATAATGAGTCCTTCTTCTGTCTCTCGTCCTCCCCTCAAGGAAAATTGGCAGATCCGTGACAATGCAGAAGGCTTCCAGAAGTGGTGGAAATTACAAGGTAAATGCACTATATTTTTTTACGGAGCCTCAAAAGGCAATCCAGGCAGGTCAGGGGCGGGGGGGATCATTTACTTTCCGAATGGAAGCAAAGAGTGTTTCAGTTGGGGCCTCAGAATAAAAACTAACAATCAGGCAGAAGTCCTTAGCCTCCTGAAAGCCTGTCAACTCGCCAGGGGAAAAGAACCTAAGGAGATAGCAGTGTTCGGAGATTCAGAACTGCTGATCAAAGCCTTAAGGAAAAACAAAAGGCTCAATGATCCTGTTCTGAACAAACAGATTCTAAGAGTGAACAGACTCTTGAAGGAATTCCCTTCAGTCCAAATCTTCCATATTCTCAGAGAATTGAACTCAGAAGCCGACTCTTTGGCAAACATCGGATGCAACCTTGAAAAAGGTATGATAAGCATAAACTCAGGTGAGGCGAAAATGCTTGTCATCCCCTAATCAGAGTTGTGAGTTAGGAGAATTTCTGCCTCTGTCTGAAAGGAATGTGTAAGGTCTGCTGGTTTGTGAAAAGAGTAGGAGGTTATCAGCTCTTCGATCTTATTTCCTCCTTGCAAGAATCAGTTCTCAGTGACTCCCTCATCCAGGGGAGGCGTTGTTATCATCTCAGGTCTTGAAATCAGAGGTTAGGTGCGCAGTCTGCCATGAAATCGAACTCACATTGCTTAAGAAACAGCCCTCATTCACTTGACGAGACGCCGGACTCTGGGATTCTGCAGTTTGACATGATTATGTAACAAAGAAGTGGCTAGCTTCGTGTGTTCTTTTCCTTTAATCTATTCTGTTCTTCCTTAATCCATCACTGCTCTCAACCTATTCTGATTCGTAGGAAGTGGCAGATTCCAATCAGCTGCAGTGCAAATTCTTCAAGCCTGAGTTGCAAATATGCTAATACGAGTTTTCGAAATTTCTTCCTTCTGGCAAAGAAACAGGGGTGGCGATATCAATTCACAGGTCCAGGATAAAGAAGAGAGGCGTGTTGTTTGTTATGTAATAGATATCCTCAATGCATTCTCTATGTTAAATAATCTGCTCTTAGCTTGTTCAAGCTCGAAGGGAGGGCAGTTGAACTCAAATTCTCTCATAGATTATTCTCAGTAGCAGAATTCGCCGAGAATAGATCAAGACATGTAAATCTGCTTTGACCTCGGTCATCCATGAATAAAAATACCCGTTTTGGTTAATAATATATATATATATTATATATATTATATATATATATATATATATATTATCTATATATATATATATGTTTTTTATATTTTAAGTAAAAGAATATATATATAATATAATAAAAGTCGTCTCAAACAATACTATAATTAATATATATGTTAATTGGGTTAATTAAAGTTTATAACTTTTTTTATCTAAATTCAAATTTTTGTTAGTAACATGATGAGCATTATTATAATGATTTTGTGAATTTCATCAACAATTCTCTTTAATCTTCAAAGTTTAGAATTTTTTCTATTCAATTCAAATCTTTGTTAGTAACATGATGAACATTATTATAATGATTTTGTGAATTTGTATCAACAATCTCACTTTAATCCTCAAGTTGAGAGATTAATTTGTAATCCTCCATATTAAAATATTATAATGATTTTGTGAATTTGTATCAACAATCTCACTTTAATCCTCAAGTTGTGAGATTAATTTGTAATCCTCCATATTAAAATATTATAAATATATGAAATATTTGAAACACTATAGTCGTAATAACTTTTAAAATACAGTAGGTGACATTTTTGAACTTTTAATAGAAATATTGTTGGCACCAATAAGGATTTAAGGTTTTAGTAACACCAATTCTACCTTCAAACTTGTGAAAAACTTGAATTTCATTTAGTGAACTTGAATTTTTTTGGGCAATGACCAATGTCAAAATTATTGTGAAAAAATATAATAATTATAAGGCAACATAAAAATATCAATTATTATTTTCTATTTTTTTATTTTTTAAATAAGTACTAATTGCTTGGATCCTTGGCATTGTCTAACACTAATATTGTAGTTGTAATTGAGACATCTTAAAATCTAACAACAATATTGCAATTGTAATTGAGACAAAATATTATAGTTGCAATTGAGACATCCTAAAATTTAACAATAACATTATACTATATTGCAATTGAATTTAATAATATTGAAAATATTTATGAAAAATATGTTTTTTTATTGATTTTTAAATGATATTAGAAAGTATTTATGAAATATATACTGTTTTTTTATATTTTAAAGTAAAAAATATATATATATATTATATATATATATATATAATATATATATATATATAAACAATACTATAATTAATATATGTGTTAATTGGGTTAATTAAAGTTTATAACTTTTTCCATCCAAATTCAAATTTTTGTTAGTAACATGATGAGCATTATTATAATGATTTTGTGAATTTGTATCAACAATCTCACTTTAATCCTCAAGTTGAGAGATTAATTTGTAATCCTCCATATTAAAATATTATAAATATATGAAATATTTGAAACACTATAGCCGTAATAACTTTTAAAATACAGTAGGTGACAGTTTTGAACTTTTAATAGAAATATTGTTGGCACCAATAAGGATTTAAGGTTTTAGTAACACCAATTCTACCTTCAAACTTGTGAAAAACTTGAATTTCATTTAGTGAACTTGAATTTTTTTGGGCAATGACCAATGTCAAAATTATTGTGAAAAAATATAATAATTATAAGGCAACATAAAAATATCAATTATTATTTTCTATTTTTTATTTTTTAAATAAGTACTAATTGCTTGGATCCTTGCCATTGTCTAACACTAATATTGTAGTTGTAATTGAGACATCTTAAAATCTAACAACAATATTGCAATTGTAATTGAGACATAATATTATAGTTGCAATTGAGACATCCTAAAATTTAACAATAACATTATACTATATTGCAATTGTAATTGAGACATAATATTATAGTTGCAATTGAGACATCCTAAAATTTAACAATAACATTATACTATAATTGTAATAATATTAGTTACTTTTATTGCTTAGAGTTATTTTAAAAATAAGCATAATTTTTACAATTGGTTTGGGTTGCATAGTTAATTATTTTTCATAAGGAAAAATCATAATTTTCATTTAAGTGAAAATTACATTTTTATATATGCACTTTGTGCATACACTTGTTTTGATACGCAAAATAGTCACTCATTCACAAAACAAAAATTGGATTATAAAGCTCACATTATGCCCCCATCATATAAAAATCCCACAAAATAAATACATATCATCTGATATTTTATATGCACTTTGTGCATACACTTGTTTTGATACGCAAAATAGTCACTCATTCACAAAACAAAAATTGGATTATAAAGCTCACATTATGCCCCCATCATATAAAAATCCCACAAAATAAATACATATCATCTGATATATTATATAATATATATATATATATATATATATATATATATATATATATTATATATATTATATAATCAAAGTCCGGTTGTTTGGAACATCAAAATTTAATTGAGAATGTAACCAAAAAACTAGTAATATCAGAAAGTCTCCTAAGCCATTTGTGTGCCTTCCAAGAAAGGCTTGTGGAAGTATTTTGTGTATGTTCCCAACCCACTTTGAGTCTTAAACATCCCCTTCCCAGCCCACTTTGAATCTTAAAGAAGTGGTTTTCAAATAAATATAAAGAACTAGTTTCAAATAAGTATAGAATTGCTTGTCACCACATCTTCCATTTTAAGTTAATATTTTAATAGTAAGCATGCATATTATCATATTCAATTTCAAAATGCATTTCAAAATTTTATCATAAATTGAAAAACTAAAATTTATTGGTAATTGAAAAATGTTTAATATAACAAAATGAACGGTATTTATATTATTAATATCACATTAAAATGACATTACTAAAAATAATTGTGTCAAATAGATAAATATCAAAATTATGATGATATTTTGAATAGATGAATGCCAAAATTATGATGTTTTGAGTATTACATGGTTTTATTGTTTTTTATTTATCAAAATATTGAAACATTGAATTGTTGGATTGCAAATGTTCCAAGGGCATGAATTCTATTTCTCCCTATTATTGGCTCATCCCCAATCCATTGCCCCTTTTTATTTTAAATAATTTAGCCTTTAATACCAATACCGCTACTGCAATGCCCCTTTAATAAGGGGAAATTTCAAAAATTATTGCTCCATTCACTATGCTTGGTCTCATGTGATAAATCAATAATCATCCATGTGATCCCTCCATGTGATCCATGTGTGTGAATAGCATGTTCATGTTGACCCTAGAGCATAAAATGAATATTATGAATAATTCTTTGATCTCCTCCTTTGTAGTCTAAGAAAAGGTTAAAAAGAAAAAGAACCATTATCTTAATACTACCCTTTCATAAATTTATCCATATATTAACTAAAATTTTAATCATATTTTTTCAAATATTGTTTAAACAATTTAACATAATGAGATGAAAAATACACTAACAATTCAAAACAACTCACTATAAACATTACTATTTTTTCCATTATGGATGGAACTTCATTCTTGATATACTAGTGCATATAGTTGAAGTCTTTTCTCTCGCACTAGTTGAAGTCTTTTCTCTGGCACTTTGTACTATGAAACTCATTTAAATCTATAGTTTCAAACTTTTAATTGAAACATACCAATAATCTATGGAAATGTTATGATATATATATTTCCTCCTAATCCCAATAGTTCTTTATATATCATCATTGCATTGTTTTGAAAGACTATTGGGTACGACTTTAATTTCTACCTTCCTCATGCTCGGTTCCTCCTCTATACTCCTTGCATGATGAATGATCGTAATATTCTATCATTTGTTCTAGCTCCTTGCATGAATGATCGTAATATTCCATCATTTGTTCATTTGTCATTATGATCAGGGGGAGAAACAAAAGAAAACTTGGAAGATGAGAGTCCATAAGGTTCCCCTATTTTTTAAACTTTTCTTTAAAAATATTATTTTTATTGAGTCTTGAATATACATGTAATATTTGAAATAAAAATTCCAATATAGACATCAATGTAATTAACTTAATACATTCCTTTGCTATAAATTTATAATAAGCTAAATATGTTATCCTTTGCAAGTTAAAATTAAACTATATTGTTACTTGTTCTAATGGTATATTATGAACGATGGATTGTGCATAAGAGTAAAATTGCGTAAAGACAAGTTTATTTTGAAAACATCTTAGCTATCAAACAATTTTAAAATGTAAAAAATAAAAAATGTAAAAAACAATACATCATATACTTTATAATCAATTATAAAAATTATAAACAATCAATAAGAATATATGAATGCTACCATACTTATAAAATCTTCTCATAGTTTTAAGTGAGAGTTGTGACACTTATTGATAGTGAATTTATAAAGTGAAGGGAATGAATTCATCACATTCCATTTTAGGTGAGAGTTGCTTCAATCCTCATCCCATTCTTATGATAGTTGAAAATCGTGAACATGTCGAACTCAAGCAAAACAATATTTGTTAAAGATTGGCGAAAGAATACCCTAGGAATTCCTGACCCTTATTAGTAAAATCACCCAATATTAACATCTTAGAAAACTTGATCTCGACATCCAAATAAAACAACTTAGTTATTAATAAGTCTAATAATAAGAATCAACCATAATGTTTTTTTAAACCTAACCATCATTTGCGAAAATTTAATTGATAAACACACAACTTTGAATATTTTTTTTTAAAACAAAAATCTTTTACATGTTTTGAAGTACTCTTAATGTCCTTCATTAAAAACAAAGTAAATTTTTACTAACCATAACCAATATAAATATGCTTGCTTACCATTTACTTTACAATAAGGCATTATAAAGCAAAATTAACACTATCCTATTTTTACGCCGTAAGGCGTTTCCCTCTGAAATGGACTCTCCCAACTGCTGACGTGTCAAAATATGTGCCATTCGATTTTGTTGTTAGACGATTGGATAATCGCTCACCGTTGATTTTTACGCCGTAAGGCGTTTCCCTCTGAAATGGACTCTCCCAACTGTTGACGTGTCAAAATATGTGCCATTCGATTTTGTTGTTAGACGATTGGATAATCGCTCACCGTTGATTTGAATTGAGCAATGCGAGGCGCCACGGTCCATACGAACCATCAACCGTCTTTAACATCCAGATGTTCGGTTGTTGCATTACTGCTTTGCGTGAAAAACTGGGTTGCCATCTCCATCTTTAATTCTGCTTCCCACAGAGCTCAAACTGAATATTTTGGAATTTCTCCCCGCTGTGGATGTCGGCAAGTTAGGTTGCGTCTGCACATAATTTAGGCTTCTGTCCGTTAATGATGAATTATGGAAGAATGCCAGAAGGGTGGAGGTAGATTAGACCTCTGGAATCCCTGATATATCTGGCAGTTTGGTCATTGGGACAGTCTCTCAAAGCTCGGGGGGGTGAAAGTTGCATGAAGAATTTAAATGCAGCCTATCTGTGGTTGGGAGGTGAGTTATTATCCCTGTCCCAGTACCCATTCTCTTGAAAATCACACAGTGAACTCTACAGGTATGTTGAGTACCTTATTAACTATGATATTCAAGGAACCACATAACTCGACTGTTTAGTATACCTCTTGGGACTGTTTTTTTTAATGCATGTATCTAAGTACAGTGAATGAATACTAATTTATAGTGTAAGATGATGTGTATTCTCCTCACTATGTGTAATTTATAGTCTGCAGATAGAATCGTGTGTCTTGTCTGTTATGCATGATGTAATTTATGAAACAGTTTATCAAAACGTTTCAGTATTGCCTGGAATATTACAGACTAGGCTGTGGGAATGTTGCAGAAGGGCTTATCTTGTTTATCAGCTTCACCTTTGGAAAGACTTACTCGTTATGTAGTTTTTAAGTCTTATAATGATTTTTTGGGCTTATCTTGTTTATAAGCTTGACCTTTGGAAAGACTTTCTCGTTATGTAGTTTTGAAGTCTTATAATGATTTTGTGTATTTCATGGTGTAAGTGAATCGTTCGTCAACTAAATTTTGTGTAATCTATGTGAATGGATTAATATGCATTGCCCATTCTGTATTTTCTGTGGGATTGGATATTAGTACTGAAGTGTAAAACGACAAGGAAATAGGTACTAAAACCTAGAGGCTGTCAGTAACCAAAAAAAGCTTAATTCGATAGATTCAAATTGCTCCTTGTTGTGTGTCAACTCTTAGCTTTTCCTTTTTTTTTGAGTTTGGGAACCTTCGTGTAATTTCCTTTTATCGTCCATAACCCAACGAGGTCTCCAATTCTGGAAATTTCTTCAGCATTGGGAGGCATGAATTGTTCCTCATCTCTTCCATTCCATCACCAACAAGGCACAAGGCAATTCCTCAGCCTCTGGGAGGACAAATGGCGTGAAGCATAAGAGGTAAAACAGGGAAGCTTGCAATGACCAACCAAGCTAAGAAAACCCGCATACTTAACATTCATTCCAAATCATATTCCCTAAAACACACAAAGCACAAAAAAAAATACCCAGTACACCATATACTGCTATGTATCATTCCTCCTTACACTCACTGTAATTAGTTGGTCACGCATGGACTGAATATAGCAGGTAGAGATCATACTTACAACATACCGTGCTAAAGCCTGAACAAAATGCTTAGAGGAAAGGAGAAATCCATAGACCCCAATTATCATGGGATGCATCTTAGCCGGGACCAGCAACTGCAGAAACGAAGGAAATCGACTTTGATCCAATAGCAAAGGCGGCTAGAGCACAGGCAAGCCTGCAATGACCAACCAAGATAACAAAACCGTCATACTCAACATTCATTCCAAATCATATTCCAGGTCCCTGGAATACACAAAGCACAAAAAAATACAGAGACAAAAGAATGTCACCTCCATGGGCTCCTGTTAAGTTTTACCTGGACATGCGAGATTGAATAAGCCGCCCTATTCCTCTGGCAATAGGAATTCACAAGGAAACCTGACATTCCTCCTGTTCTAAGTGATTCGGAGAAACAAATTGATTGTGTTGCATGTGACAAATGCAGAGATAGAGATGATGCTCTCTTCTAGGATGCTCCGGATTTGCAATTCCATGAAAGACACTATTGTGGAAATCCAGATAGAAAATGCACTACCTCCTATGCCTGAAGGAGACGATATCACCAGGCGATATCACCTTAGTGGAACAATGCATGGATACTCTCAAAGAAAGTTCAGAGCAGAGGATCTAAAATCCATGAGCTGACAGCACTGACAAAGGGCTCGATCGCGAAGTTCACCGTGACCGCCATCAAACAGTACATCCGAATCAATGACTTTGTGGCCCAATTGAAGGAGTCAATGAAGAAGGCACCAAGGGTTAAGTATCATACAGGGTAACAGAATGGTTATACTCCTCCAATTGCTGTTATGTTTTTCCCAGGACATTCTTCCTGGGAGTCTCTGACGCTTTGAAACTTAAAAGATGTTCAGACATTCTTCCTGTGAGTCTCTGACGCTTTGAAATTCCACTGATATTTGAACATCGGAATCCTCACATTCCTCCTTCAAACCCTCCTCCAATAACACGTCCCACAACATTTTCTGTAAAAAGCTTTATGTAGCCATTCCAATTTCCCATTGCTTCAAACGGCGTTCTCTAATCTCGACAGCAAACACCTGTGCAAATATGGTCCTTCGATAGCAAGCTCCTGCGGAAAAGCCACAGAATAACATATGTTAAGAGCCACCGCATAACAAATGTCTTAAATCCTGAACCCGAGGCTGAAGCAACATACTCTCTGGCTCTATTTTTCAAAACTCCACACAACTCAAATCAGCCCACGCTCTCCTAGAATTTCTCGGTATCCTTTTAAATCCACGACCGCCTCGAATCATCGCGCGCGCCCTGTCGCCATTCTCGGGTCACATTGGAGGTTTTGTTGATGTTTTTTTCCTTTTAAATTATTTTTTTGACTTAATAAAAACGATTTTATTAAAACGTCGTTATTAATACTTTCCAAATTTAATGAAAAGGATGGATAACTAAACATTGTACATGTCAGAGAAATGAAAATGGCGGATAACCAACCAATGTACACGTCAGCGAAATGAAAATGATGGGTAACGCACTAATATACACGTCAGCTCATCGCACTGATGCTCCAACGTTTATGTTAGTTTTCGAAATAAAATGTTTTGGAAAAAAACCTTTGTATATTCCATCTCAACACTTCACATTTTGTATTATTATTAATCCCTAGGTCAAAGTATTGTTTGAATTTTTTTTAAATTAAGTTGAAACTTCCTTGTATTGGATTCCTTGTATTGAAAGTTGAAATTAAGTCGAAATATGTTTTTAATAATTAAAACAAAGTATAAAATCATATAAAGAGTAGTTTGTTTTATGGTTGTGGGTTTATTTCACATATGTCAAATAATTATCTAAATGAATTTTAGATGAACTTTTTATTAAGTTAAGTTAATGAATTGTAATTGTAATCAGATGGGATTTGATTTTATGATTGTGTCATTGCTTTTTATATAGGTTAAAAAGATGTTAATTTTTAAATAATAAATTTAAATAATTATCCAAACATCATATAAATATATTTCTATATATTTGTAAGAAGAAGATGATATTTAATTTTTTGGTTGTAAGAAGAAGATATTTAATTACGCCGTAAGGCGTTTCCCTCTGAAATGGACTCTCCCAACTGCTGACGTGTCAAAATATGTGCCATTCGATTTTGTTGTTAGACGATTGGATAATCGCTCACCATTGATTTGAATTGAGCAATGCGAGGCGCCACGGTCCATACGAACCATCAACCGTCTTAACATCCAGATGTTTGGTTGTTGCATTACTGCTTTGCGTGAAAAACTGGGTTGCCATCTCCATCTTTAATTCTGCTTCCCACAGAGCTCAAACTGAATATTTTGGAATTTCTCCCCGCTGTGGATGTCGGCAAGTTAGGTTGCGTCTGCACAGAATTTAGGCTTATGTCCGTTAATGATGAATTATGGAAGAATGCCAGAAGGGTGGAGGTAGATTAGACCTCTGGAATCCCTGATATATCTGGCAGTTTGGTCATTGGGACAGTCTCTCAAAGCTCGGGGGGGTGAAAGTTGCATGAAGAATTTAAATGCAGCCTATCTGTGGTTGGGAGGTGAGTTATTATCCCTGTCCCAGTACCCATTCTCTTGAAAATCACACAGTGAACTCTACAGGTAATTTGAGTACCTTATTAACTATGATATTCAAGGAACCACATAACTGGACTGTTTAGTATACCTCTTGGGACTGTTTTTTTTAATGCACGTATCTAAGTACAGTGAATGAATACTAATTTACAGTGTAAGATGATGTGTATTCTCCTCACTGTGTGTAATTTATAGTCTACAGATAGAATCGTGTGTCTTGTCTGTTATGCATGATGTAATTTATGAAACAGTTTATCAAAACGTTTCAGTATTGCCTGGAATATTACAGACTAGGCTGTGGGAATGTTGCAGAAGGGCTTATCTTGTTTATCAGCTTCACCTTTGGAAAGACTTACTCGTTATGTAGTTTTTAAGTCTTATAATGATTTTTTGGGCTTATCTTGTTTATAAGCTTGACCTTTGGAAAGACTTTCTCATTATGTAGTTTTGAAGTCTTATAATGATTTTGTGTATTTCATGGTGTAAGTGAATCGTTCGTCAACTAAATTTTGTGTAATCTATGTGAATGGATTAATATGCATTGCCCATTCTGTATTTTCTGTGGGATTGGATATTAGTACTGAAGTGTAAAACGACAAGGAAATAGGTACTAAAACCTAGAGGCTGTCAGTAACCACAAAAAGCTTAATTCGATAGATTCAACTTGCTCCTTTTTGTGTGTCAACTCTTAGCTTTTCCTTTTTTTTTGAGTTTGGGAACCTTCGTGTAATTTCCTTTTATCGCCCATAACCCAACGAGGTCTCCAATTCTGGAAATTTCTTCAGCATTGGGAGGCATGAATTGTTCCTCATCTCTTCCATTCCATCACCAACAAGGCACAAGGCAATTCCTCAGCCTCTGGGAGGACAACTGGCGTGAAGCATAAGAGGTAAAACAGGGAAGCTTGCAATCACCAACCAAGATAACAAAACCCGCATACTTAACATTCATTCCAAATCATATTCCCTAAAACACACAAAGCACAAAAAAAATACCCAGTACACCATATACTGCTATGTATCATTCCTCCTTACACTCACTGTAATTAGTTGGTCACGCATGGACTGAATATAGCAGGTAGAGATCATACTTACAACATACCGTGCTAAAGCCTGAACAAAATGCTTAGAGGAAAGGAGAAGTCCATAGACCACAATTATCATGGGATGCATCTTAGCCGGGACCAGCAACTGCAGAAACGAAGGAAATCGACTTTGATCCAATAGCAAAGGCGGCTAGAGCACACGCAATCCTGCAATGACCAACCAAGATAACAAAACCGTCATACTCAACATTCATTCCAAATCATATTCCCTGGAATACACAAAGCACAAAAAAATACAGAGACAAAAGAATGTCACCTCCATGGGCTCCTGTTAAGTTTTACCTGGACATGCGAGATTGAATAAGCCGCCCTATTCCTCTGGCAATAGGAATTCACAAGGAAACCTGACATTCCTCCTGTTCTGAGTGATTCGGAGAAACAAATTGATTGTGTTGCATGTGAGAAATGCAGAGATAGAGATGATGCTCTCTTCTAGGATGCTCCGGATTTGCAATTCCATGAAAGACACTATTGCGGAAATCCAGATAGAAAATGCACTACCTCCTATGCCTGAAGGAGACGATATCACCAGGCGATATCACCTTAGTGGAACAATGCATGGATACTCTCAAAGAAAGATCAGAGCAGAGGATCTAAAATCCATGAGCTGACAGCACTGACAAAGGGCTCGATCGAGAAGTTCACCGTGACCGCCATCAAACAGTACATCCGAATCAATGACTTTGTGGCCCAATTGAAGGAGTCAATGAAGAAGGCACCAAGGGTTAAGTATCATACAGGGTAACAGAATGGTTATACTCCTCCAATTGCTGTTATGTTTTTCCCAGGAAGAAATGTTTTTCCCAGGACATTCTTCCTGGGAGTCTCTGACGCTTTGAAACTTCAAAGATGTTCAGACATTCTTCCTGTGAGTCTCTGACGCTTTGAAACTCCACTGATATTTGAACATCAGAATCCTCACATTCCTCTTTCAAACCCTCCTCCAATAACACGTCCCACAACATTTTCTGTAAAAAGCTTTCTGTAGCCATTCCAATTTCCCATTGCTTCAAACGGCGTTCTCTAATCTCGACAGCAAACACCTGTGCAAATGTGGTCCTTCGACAGCATGCTCCTGCGGAAAAGCCACAGAATAACATATGTTAAGAGCCGCCGCATAACAAATGTCTTAAATCCTGAACCCGAGGCTGAAGCAACATACTCTCTGGCTCTATTTTTCAAAACTCCACACAACTCAAATCAGCCCACGCTCTCCTAGAATTTCTCGGTATCCTTTTAAATCCACGACCGCCTCGAATCATCGCGCGCGCCCTATCGCCATTCTCGGGTCACATTGGAGCTTTTGTTGATGTTTTTTTCCTTTTAAATTATTTTTTTGACTTAATAAAAATGATTTTATTAAAACGTCGTTATTAATACTTTCCAAATTTAATGAAAAGGATGGATAACTAAACACTGTACATGTCAGAGAAATGAAAATGGCGGATAACCAACCAATGTACACGTCAGCGAAATGAAAATGATGGGTAACGCACTAATATACACGTCAGCTCATCGCCCTGATGCTCCAACGTTTATGTTAGTTTTCGAAATAAAATGTTTTGGAAAAAAACCTTTATATATTCCATCTATACACTTCACATTTTGTATTATTATTAATCCCTAGGTCAAAGTATTGTTTGAATTTTTTTTAAATTAAGTTGAAACTTCCTTGTATTGGATTCCTTGTATTGAAAGTTGAAATTAAGTCGAAATATGTTTTTAATAATTAAAACAAAGTATAAAATCATATAACGAGTAGTTTGTTTTATGGTTGTGGGTTTATTTCACATATGTCAAATAATTATCTAAATGAATTTTAGATGAACTTTTT
>APFE030225078.1:0-20030 GCA_000404065.3 Pinus taeda | reverse complement strand
AACGGCTACTTTTGACTCTAGGACCTGGGCCAAAATTATATTAATAAATTTAATCTTATTATTATATTTATAATATTAAGAATAATAATATAATACTCTATTTCTAGGAATAAGAGAAATTAGGTATAATAATAAATGGGTGAATAGTATTAAAAGAAATTTATTCATTTATATAACATTGGGTTCAATAAAATAATATTAAAGGTTATTTAAAGATTCTTATTAAATGATTATTGGTTGAATGACTTCTTGAAGGAATAATTTAAGTTACATAATTATATATTCTTATTTAATTTATTAAAATTATTAATAAATATATATATGTATTATTTATTGATGGTATGTTAATTTGTTTATAAAATTATTAAAACTGATCTTAAGGGCTAGTTTGACAAATAAAAGAGGAAAATAATTTAATTTATTTCTTAGTGATTTATTTTATATTATATATATAATATAATATATATATTATATATATATATATATTATGGTTTATTTAAAAAATCTAGATAAGCTATCTTTATGTCCAATGGTTTATATAGCTGAATATAAATGACTAAATGGAAGCAATCACAAATAAAAATATAAATAAGACTAGATCCAAGAATACATCATAATTTAGATACACTAATAATAATAACCTAATGAATTAAATAATAAACTACCACAACAGGTAAAGGACCCTCATCACCCTCATCAGTGAGAAAATCTACATAAAATTAAATTAGATTAATACCTAAAAGTATATATATATTAATGATAATAATCATAAATAAATACTGGAGGAACCCAATATATAGGGAAGAACATACCGCTGCCAGCGATATATATAAAATACTCGAAGGGACTAAACCATACACCCACGAAGAAAGAACCCTAGATGAATAGAGGGGTGGGAGGAAGAAACCCTAAGACGACAGGGCAGGGATCCAACTTCTACTTACCTTCCACCCATCATCTCTGTTAAGATTGATGGGTCTTCTCTCAATTTCAATAGCTTCCCTTAACTTGCGATGATGGAACCGATCTACCCTGACAATGACTTTGGCCTCCTCAATACATGCATGATGCTTAGTCTTGTCCACATGCTTTGCTAATGCTGAGGACTTTGTTCTTCCATGCCTCAGGTCCGCTGCATGTTCGCAAATTCTCTGCTGGATGGAGTAGTGCCCTGTTTCCACCTATATAGGGTGTCCACAAGAGCAAGGAATCAAATAACAACCCCTTCATGTCTTTGGGGTAACAGGATCCTTCACTGACCGCCAGGGAATTACCAAATGGTTCTGAGGGGTCTGAAAGTTTGAGGGAAATAATCAACTTTACTAAGGATCCGAGCAATCTTGTCAGTGGTCCCCTACACATATGCCAAATACATAGCTCCCCTACACATCATGGATTGGATTAGGAGAGCCCATATAAGGTCCTCAGGGGTCTCAATTATCTGGAAGGTTGTACTAAAGGCTTTGAGCCCAATCAGGGATGGTATCACCTGGAGAATTTGATCAGGACACACTGTTTGAATTGGTCTTGATCCTTGGGTGGGATGTGGGGACATGCATTGATTACCCAGGGATCTCATTCAATATCTCCAGCAACAGAACTTCACTTATATATCTCAGATTGCTGACCTGGAAAATTCCACTTTCCTTTAACAAGCCTGGAAATCTGGAAATCAGTTAAACATTCCTCCTATTTGGTCACAGCAATGGGAGGAGTACACCCAAGCCCTCATGGATTCCCACATCCGTATACTTGAAGGGGACGATGAGATTATTTGGGCTCTCTCAAAAAATGGCAGATATACCCCAAAGGATGGTTATTTAACTTTGGCAACACCAAGGAAGCCTCTACTACTTGCTGACTGGTGGAGACATCTTTGGAAACTCAAGCCCCCCCTAGATCTAGACTCTTCATGTGGACCATCCTCTGAAACAAAATTCTTACTCGAGAAAACCTTCTCAAGCGAGCGCATCATGGGCCTCACTGGTGTTGTTTCTATAAGCAGGCAAATGAGTCCACTTCTCACCTTTTTTTAGAATTTTCAGCAATATGTAACCTATGGAAAATTATTCTACAACAAATTATTCCTACTACTACCTGGGCTGGGAACTCTATCCTTGCTGCCTGGCAAGTCTGGTATCACACTTCCACAACACAAAAGATTCGGAATCTTCCACTGCTAACCTACTGAACAATTTGGATGGCTAGGAATCGCAACATATTTCAGGATATAGCACCAAATTGGGTTGTCCTGGAAACAAAATTCATTGTTGATTACTCACTCATTCCGGATGATCCTCCTCCCAGTAATCAGCGCAACCCCTCTCATATTCAAATAAATTACAACAAACCTTGGGCTTTTTTTGACAGTGCAGCCCAAGAGTAAGGCTGTGGAGGGTGGGATATTCTTCACCTATCCCATCACCATTCTTACAACATGCTGATTGGATTCTGCAGATGCACAAACAACTCAGCCGAGCTCCTTGCCACAAAACATATCATACAATTTGCATTGGAGAAAAATTGCACAGAATTACAACTTTATGGGGACTCTAAAATACTTTATGATTGGCTGAATAGGAAAAATAACTGCTCTACATATACATTATTGCACATCTTGGATGAGACTTTGATATTGATCTCATATTTTGACACTTTCACTTGCTCACATATTTACAAGGAGCAGAACGGAGCTGCCAACAACTTATCCAAAGAGGCTGCAATCAGGGAACTGGGCTTCTGGATGATCAAAGAATAGGAAGGAGAAGCCTTCTATCAATATTATCATAAGCCTTTTATGGATTTAAATGTTTAATTCGTGACATGTTACTGGTTATGTTCATATTTTTTTATCAGGCATAAGCCTTTTTTGGTTGTATATACGGTCTCTATACATGTTTACAGTTCTTATCATATGACTCATAGTTATGTTGTTATTTCTGTTGCCCCCTACGTGGAACAAAGGCAACATTTCTGTTATACATTATTTTGATCACGCACAGCATATGCATCAGCATCTACAGCATGTAATTTCCTCTTTTATAATGAAATTATGATTTTTCCTTATGGGAAAAAGAAACTGAAGTTCATGCCCTTAAGTCGAATTAACTAAGATAGACTCCTATTTTTAAGGAATCAACACAATAAAATTGAACTTCAATTCATTAACTCGAATTGAGTGTTCTTAACTGAGTGACAAGAGCCATGTCACCTCAATTAGCTCCTCCAAGTTGTCTGTTGATGTGGAATTTCGAATTTCCTCAATTTGATCAAGGCAAAATCAAAATTGAGACTTTCTTGCTACTTTTTCAACACCCCCTCTTAGCAAGAAAGGGATTATCAACCACCCCTATCTTTCACATGAGGAATCTACTCCATGCAACACCTCTCACTATTGTTGTTGCTAGTGCAATATTTGCAACTGATAATCATCTAAAAAAACAAATTGAATCAACTGTGTTTGCAACTGTCTACTAGGACAATTGTGTTGCTGCTAACTAAACTATTGAGCCTCCTGATTTTCTTTCAACACTCTTCTTCACTCCTCAGTATCTAACAAACACTAATCGTCTTGATACTAAATATTGTGGCCCCCCATAGCCAGGTAATGATCTATGAAGAGAATCCCTCAATGGACCTTGCCCAATTTTTTACAACTCTTGGACTAAGGATCTACATCACTCCACTTCACTCCTATAGTATAGTTGCATGTGCTCCCTCTGCCCACTTGACTTGAATTATCCCCTTACTGTAGGTTTTTTCTTTAGTGGATTTCTCCACACTTCCTCCTCTCTTCCTCTCCATTTGTGTTAGCTCCACAGCTTCTTGAGGCTCCTTCTAAGGCTGCATGTTGAGAACTCTAACGTGCTCCCTCTCAATCACCATATCTCTAGTCTTTGACTTTATCCTCAAGGTTGTGCATGCATATTCTACCTCGAGTGCATACAATTTCTTGACTCAAACATCGATCTGCTTCACATCGCTCGTGACTCTGTACCTCAAGAATTCCTTTCCTTTCCTGAAGATCACATCATAACCACGGTCTTCCAAAATTGTAACAGAGATCAAATTTTTCTTTAGGCCTGGAATTAACATGACATCCTTGAGTCTGAGAGGGGATCTCAACTCCCTCTGAAAGGTAAGTGTACTAATCATGGTCGACTTATACCTTCTGTCTTCTCCAAACTCAATATACATATGGAGATATTTCTCCTCCAGGTCACTGAAAAACTCTCTACATCCAATCATGTGGAACGAGGCACCTAAATCCAAGTACCACACACTCCCCATCTTAGTGTTGGCCATGCATGCGATAAGGGTGAAATCTAGCTCAAATTGTGAAGCCAAATCTTCACGAGTTGCTACTACTACAGACTCCTTGCTAGACTTTTTGTGTGTACACTTAGTAGCATAGTGCTTGAATTCATGACAATTAAAGCATTTAATTTTGGACAAGTCTTTTTGCTTGCCCTCTTGGTTGGATTTAGCCTCACCTTGGGAATTTTTTCTCTTGGCCTTCATTCCTTTGCTGGCTAGAGAAAAGTCCTCTTCCTCTTATTTGGATGAGGTCCCATCTCCTATATTCCGCCTTATCTCCTCTTGGAAAAAATCAAACCATAACCGCTCCCAATTCGGTAGTTTCTCCCTCCCATTCACTAAATATTGATAGCTATGCCAACTCTAGGGAAGGCCCGAAAGGGCTACACTTACCAAGTCATCTTCAGGGACAGTAACACCGACCTCGCCCAGTTCATCATGACATTGTGTGAACCTGCTCAGATACCACGGTATAGTGTCATTCTTTTGCATCTTAATACTTCAAAGTTTATTCTTAAGTGCTAGCTTCCTGTGGTCACTACTATTCTCAAACAATTATGTTAGTTCTTTCCACATCACAAACAAAGTTTCTTTTCCATGGATATTTGAGACAATATGATCTCGTACTTCCTCCAAGAATATTCTCCTCGCTTTTCATACATCTTTCTTCCACTATGCAAGGTCCTAGAAATTAGCTATTGGTGGTCTTGAAATAGTTGTCTTGACATATTCAAGCAATCCATTGTCATCTAATACTACCTCCATTTGGTCCTTCCATGCAACAAAATTTGAGGTGCCTTCCAAGGCATACTCTAGCCTTAGTCCATTGAAGGACATCTTCTTAGCTCTAAAGAAATCCTGCTAAACTAATCTTCAAATTCAAACCTCTGAGAAAAAAAATTGAATTTCCTTCTCTAATGTGAATCAAGCTCTGATATCATGTGGAAATTAAAATGTATATTGGTGACTGCTCATGAACTTTTAATCAAAATCATAAGACATAAACCTACTCTACTACTATGCAGACATTAATTCACAATTTAGAACAAAAATCTTAGACATGAAATAAGAAATCACACACATGCAAATAGTATCTTTCCTAGGGAAATCAAACTACTAACAACCCTAATGTCTTCTTTCATTAATTTGATGAATAGAGATGTATTACAATTTCTTTTCTCAATTGAGCACACCCTGCAAGTGCATAACCTATCTCTCTACTCACAAAAGGCCTCTGACCTAGACTTAGTCAATTTCTGCCTCTGCTTGAGCCCCTATTTGCTTGCACAATTAATTAGGAATTTCGTCCAAAATGCTTGCGAAATTCATTAAGGTTGATCACCTAACCTCATGCAACACCTGTACACTCAACTAGTTTACAACTACTCGTTAACTGCCTTGGAAACTCCACCACAACTAGGCAACTCGTATTATTTGCATGCATGAGCTAATTATTAGCTAATTGATCAGTTAACTAGATGATCTTTGAGTTAGACTGATGTCCCACTACTTAACTGACCACCAACTAGTTCTATTAACAGTTAGAACTAGTTTAATGCATTATAACTAAAATTAACTCAACCTAGGCTCCTAAAATTTAGGAATCACACCATACAACTAAAATTCATGCCCTTAACTCGAATTAACTGAGCTAAAATCTTATTTTTTTAGGAATGTTGGGTAGAAGAAGCCCCGCGTAATGGTCATCGGGCACAAAGCTGGAAATTGTGGGTAAAGATAGGGTAAAGACTCCGCGGGAAGCGCGGAGCGCAATTTGTAATACATTGAGTCAAAGGGTAGTCCGCCCAAAAATATTGTAAAGAATTCTAAGTTGATTCAGCCCACCCATGGATCGCGGTCCATGGAAATGCATAAATAGAGCGAGGCTCTTTGGGCAGAAGTAGTTAGTTTTTGGATAATGAATGAACTAAATGGTAATGGGTTCATGAGCTAAAAAGTTTTGAAGCATCTGTAAGTCCGAGTCGAGGGTAGTGGGTAGTGGATAGAGGCTTTGCAGCTGTGTGTGCAGAGGCTTGGTAGAGTTCGCAGCTGTGTGCGCGGACCCCTGTGGCTGAGTGCACAGGGTAGATCTAGATGTATCGGGGATAAAGAGGAAATAAAGATAAGCTGATTTTGAAACTCTGTGTTAATATGAGTTGTTGCAGATCTGGTTGATTTATGATTGATGTTTCTATTGATTCTTTATACACATACTTATGTTCTAGGTTAATACAAATCTATATCTCTGTTAAGTGTGCACACTGGTTATCTTGATTAATTTTTTGCTTAAATACCCTCATAAGTAGATCAGATCTATAACAAACCCTTAAGTACTTCTTATTGAAAAGTAGCCCTGTTTCGGATCTGCGTGGAAACAGAGTAGCGTGAGGTTGTAGAATGGTGCGCAAAGTCTCCAGACCACATCTAGACATCCCAAGGGTGTGGAAACCTGGTTCTAGCACCCTCCCCTGCTACCTCGGGTGAGACCTCAGTGCACGCTCCACGGGCTGTTGCCGAAAGGGTCGGTAGCTGCAGATTTGTTTGGCTAAATAACTCTTCTGAACCTAGGTCAGGCCCATATAAGCCAACAAATGGTTCCATTTTTGGGACCGGCATCTGCCTAAGGGGTGTCTGATGTTGGGATGCTGAAACTCTATAAAGAAAGAAGTTTAGGATCGAAGGGATGAGGAGCAAGAGTAGTTCAGGGTACATCGACATGCAAACCAGAGGTTGAAAATGACGAGCATGATCCAACTGCTGGTACTCAAAGGAGCAGGAAGCAAAGATCCAGAACAATTTTGGTTCGTGGTAACATCGGTATGGGATGCATATAGAATTACAGACAATAATATCAGAAAGGCTACCTTAGTGAGTGCGCTGCAGGACCAAGCGCTAACGTGGTACATAAAGTACTCAAGCGATCACCAAATTGCAGGGACAGCGGAGATCCGAACCGAAATAAAGAAAGAATTTAGCCGACTGAAGTCAGAAACACAGTCAATCATAGGTTTCAAGGAGATCACAATGATGCCTAGTGAAATCTTGTGGGACCTATATCAAAGACTGAAAAGTACCATCTGTGAAGCAAACATGACACTATCGGATGCGCAGCAATGCGCTTGGTTTGTGGCGTCATTAACACCAAATCTGAGGACGGCTTTGTCACAACAAAAGATCTCAACCCAGGCTAAATCCTTGGAGACAGCGATGAGGTTGCATGAGACTCCATTACAAGACTCAGGGTTGGGAGTTCAGAAAATCCAAGCGCAGATACAAAACTTGTGTTTGGAAATGAAGAAATAAAAATAGGACCAGGCACCTCACCCAAAAGCTCGAGAGGAAGTATGGTGTATAAAGTGTAGAAGCCAGGTTCACGATAAAGATCACTGTCTAGTCTTTGCGAACTATGGGGCAATGGGGGGACCAACCCCATTGTGACCAGAGGTACAGGCAGGGCCAAGCACGGTGCCTGCACTCTGGTGTGTGATATGTCAAGAGGGAGGAAAGTATGCCACAGACAACTGCCACCTATTACAGAACATGAGACAACCCCCCCAGTAGCTATTTTGCAACTTTTGCAGATCAGTGGGCCACAAGGAACGAGACCGCCATAGTAATCAATTATTGATGGACCAGTCACCGACCTATAGAATGCAGACTGAGGCACAAGGTCAGGATCCAGCCGCGGTGATCACACGTGGCAGGTTCCAAGGACGCGGACGAGGACGAGGCAAAATGGGGCTAGGAAGGGGTCGTGGGCAGCTAATCTGTTACAACTGTAGAGGACCAGGACATTATGTGCGGGACTGTACCAACCCAACCAGAATATCATGCACTTACTGTGAGTAATTCGATCATGAGCTGATATATTTCCCCACACTAATAGCACAAATTCGTGAAAAAAGGGCAGCGCCACCTACGATGATACAAAACGTACAAATGATGAGGTCTGAACCCCGCAACGAAGACCCCAAAGTAAACATGGTACTAAGGAATGGCATGACCACAGGAGAGGAAAAATGGAACTTAACTAAGGAGGACGCAGGGGGTGGCAGGGAGACATATCTAGAAGCTAGGGAGAGCTTCACAGAGGTCTCTAACCTGAGTAGTAGGGATCACCCTGATCCAGACAGGGATCCCTTGATGCTAACTACCTTTTTAGAGACATGCATAAAATTGCTTCATGACAATAGGGTAGTTAAAGGCTTACAAGAATTGATAAATAGATGCATAGGGTGGAGTGAACCTTGCGTAGTTCGAAAATTGGGAAGACATGCATCGCGAACTGGGCGGGAAATGTGATTAACGGCATAGATTGGCAATTATGTGATGGATCGAGTCATTTTGGACCTGGGCTCAGATGCAAACTTACTGCCTAAATAGATTTGGGAGTGCATGTGTAAGCCTACACTACAATGGTCTACTATTCAATTGCAAATGGCAAACCAACAGAAGATCCTGCCCATGGGAAGGCTGAAAGGAATTACGGTAGATATCGACATCACAAGCACCTGGATGGACTTTGAAGTTATTGAAATCATGGATGAAAATAACCCTTACCCTACATTATTAGGAATAGACTGGGCCACCGACATGAATGGGGTTATTAATTTAAAGAAGCGGACAATGATATTTGAGAAGAAGTTTCTCCGCGTAGTCATTCTGATGGATTTGGTCGAAGGACCATGCTACACAGAACCTGCATGCAACAAAGAAGGGGATGATTGATTGGATTGTATCTACAAAATTGTTGACAAGCCAATATAAGAGAGGAGAATGTCACGGGGCTATGCAGAATCTTGCACCGACGATTCAGATGAGGAAGAAGAGTGGTGGCGTAACGTGTTGAACAGAGCAACCACGTTACACTACAACATGATGACCAAATCTCTATATTGCGTTAGAACTCAGGACCGCGATCTATCGATGTATGACGGGCTAACAATAGTAGATGAATTCCTGGTGAAGTTTGAAAGCGTGATACCAGAGCACCAATGGTTTGATGCATTAAAATCGACATTGCGCGTGACACTTGCACGATGGTGGGGCACTCATGAAGGAACTTTTGAATACTAGCACGATTGCAGGCACATGATGTAGATAAGACTACGAATAACAGAGAAATACGATGGACGAGATGACCCATGCATGCACCTTACCGGATGGACCAAATGTTATGGTGAGGAGCGTTAACCAAAGTGGGTTCACTTATTTTATCATACCTTGGATGTCATCCCAAGGAACTGGTATACTGAAACAGAGCTCCGACATGGCACCGGTGAGTGGGATATCTTGCGCAAAGGGTTTCTGTCGACATTCCTCTTTGAAGACCAATGGATGGATACCATGGATGACACATTACAGCTAGTGAAGGCTGCCATTTTCAAAATGCCACTAGAACCAGAAGAACTCGTGCAGCCAGACTAGTCATGACAAGTGAGCCAGCCCCTGGAATGTTACAATGTACAGGTAGAAGATGATGAGGATGACCCATGAAACATCAATATTCCGAAATTAGAGGGGAGTCGTGAGGTGCGCGAACTTGAAATTGAAGATCCAGACATCATGGCGCCATTGAAAATGAAACAAGTAAATATCATAACAGAAGAAGAGCTGAAGTATGCAACATTTGGGGACTATTGGGACGATGCCATGGTGGAAAAGGATGTCGAGTTGCTTCAGGAATATTGAGATTTATTCCCAACAATAATCACAGAGTTAAAAGGGATCCTAGGAGACCTGGGAGTGATGAAGATGGATGTGAAGCCAGTTAAGCAGCGACCCTACTGGTTGAATCCAAAATACAAAGCAAAGGTCTGCGACGAATTGGACAAAATGTTGGCGGTAGGAATCGTTGAACTAGTCGAGGAGTCTGACTGGGTAAGTCCTATGGTAGTGCAGGAGAAGAAATAGAGGGTGAGATTCGCATCTGCATGGATCTTAGGAAACTCAATGATCCCTGTGTTAACGATCCATTTCTGATGCCCTTTACAAATGAGGTACTAGAAAATGTGGGTGGACAAGAAGCCTACTCCTTCACGAACGGGTTCTCATGGTACCACCAGATCAAGATCGCAAGAGAGGACAGGAGTAAAACAACGTTCGCCACTTAATGGGGTTATTTTTAGTATACAGTGATGCCCTTTGGCCTGAAGAATGTGTCGGCAATATTCTCATGCATTGTGGTAGCTGCATTCAAGGAATTTATACACAAGTTCTTAGAGGTCTATCTTGATGACTGGACCATATTCGGACTGGTTAAGAAACATGTCGCGAGCTTACGGTTAATGTTGGATACTTGCAGACGACACCAAATTGCACTAAACCTGAAGAAGTGTACTTTCCTCATTCCTTTCAGGAACTTGCTTGGCCATGTGGTTTGTAAGCAAGGTCTAATGGTGGATCCAGCAAAGATCGTTGTCATACTCAATCTGCAAGTGCTTCAGAGTGTCAAACAACTACGTGCCACATTGGGACACACGAGCTACTATCAGAAGTTCATAAAAAGCTACGCCCAGATCACGGCTCCAACGGAACAGTTGCTGAAGAAGGATGCTACTTATTGCTAGAATGAGGAGTGCAACAAAATTTTGGAAATGCTTAAGGAAAAGATGGCATCTGCCCCTATATTGGTCTTTCCAAAATTGGACGTTGAATTTCATGTGCATGTTGATGCATCGTATATCGCATTGGGGGCAGTACTTACTCAACCAGGAGCGGAGGGAATTGATCACCCGATTGCATTCGCAAGTTTCCGGTTGTCAAAAGAGGAGAAGAATTACTCCACTATTGAGTAATAAGGATTAGCGATGGTATACGCGCTTCACAAATACCACCACTATCTGTTGGGAGGCCACTTTAAGATGTATATTGATCACTTGGCACTAAAATACCTAGTGAATAAGCTTGTATTGGGGGGGCATATTTGTAGGTGGTTGTTGTTATTCCAAGAATATGACTTCGAGTTCATATTAAAGTTGGGACATCTAAACACAGGCCTGAATCACCTCTCCCGAATTGAGACTGGCGAAGAGCCCACAAGTTTAGAGGATGGACTCCCGGATGCACAGTTGTATGCAGTGCACGTAGCGAAAGGCCACTTTGAGGATATAATCCATTTCTTAACTACAGGAAGTACCACGCCGCAGAGATATCCTGTTCAACAGAGGAAGGAATTAGTAATATGCACAACAGAATTTACCGTGATTGCAGGGCACCTCTACAAAATGGGTAGTGATGAAATCTTACGCAGGTATGTCCCAGAGTTCAAACAAGGACAAATCCTGACCGAAGCACATGGGGGGGTTGCTGGAAGACATTATGAGGGTCATGCCACTGCCCAGAAGATTCTTCGTGCAGGATTATGCTGGCCCACTTTGCATCAATATTTGAAAGCATACTGCCGAGCCCGTGATGTATGTCAACGGATGGGGAAAACATCGCGGCGGGATGAAATGCCACTCAAGCCATAGATGAAACTACAGCCATTCAAGAAGTGGGAAATCGACTTTTGTAGGATTTATCGTGCCACAAGGGAAGACGAGCATGCACTATATCATCACTGCGATAGAATATTTGACTCTATGGGAAAAGGCGCAGTTGGTCAAGGAGTACATGGCTGCGACAGCTGTGAAGTTTTTGTTCGAGAACGTGCTGACAAGGTTTGGATGTCCCAAAATTCTCATGAGAAATCAGGGAACGCACTTTTTGAATGAAACGATTAGTGCACTCACTGAGGAATTCTAGTTATATCACCATTAAAGTACGCCATACCACCCGCAAATGAATGGGACCATTGAAGCATTCAACAAAATTTTGGAGACTGCATTAACCAAGGTCTGTAATGCGCAGTGAAATGATTGGGACTTGCGCATCCTGGCTATGCTATGGGCATATTGAACCATGTGCAAGAAGTTTACAAGACATACACCTTTTCAGTTAGTCTATGGCAAGGAGGCCATTATGTCTATGGAGTACATTGTGCCTAGTTTGCGAATAGCGGCAATCATAGGAACGGCAGACTGCGGGGCTTTGGAGGAATGGCTCGCGCAGCTCAAGGAACTAGAGGAGGAATGGTTTTTAGCTAGCTTCCATCAACAAGTACAAAACAGCGGGAGAAAGTGTGGCATGATCACCATATCAAGGTGCGCACTTTCAAGGAAAATGATCTCGTATTACTATACAACAGCAAGTTCAAGAAATTCCCTGGCAAACTCCAAATGCATTGGTTGGGACCCTATGTCATCAAAGAAGTTATCGATGGGGGCATAGTTCAGCTTGCCAAACTCAATGGAGACCCCTTCTTGGGAAGAGTGAATGGTAGTCGCTTGAAGCTCTACACGGGTGGGCTGACCCCCAGACTAACCATTCGAAGGACAGTCTCACCGCTCCATCTAGTTGAAAGAGAGTGGAGGACCATAAATCAATCTAGGGGAAGGATGTGTGATTGCCAGGGTGTGTGTAGATTTGGCCAATCACAAGGGTTGCGGTTGCACGGAAAGGAGTGCATTGTTGCGTTGATAAGAGGAGAGGTGACTACTGTTGTCACTATTCATGACAAGATGTCTAAACTATGGCAAAAGGGAGTGGGCAGAGCGCAATTAAGAGAAGGTGTACGAGCCAGATATGGAACAAGCTGCCAAAAGTTTAACATGAGGACGCCAAAAAAGGCAGGAGCCAGTGAATTTGAAATTCGAAATGCTTATAAATCACAGAAGGGCATCCACCGGGCGACCTACACTTTTGGAAAACACAAGCTAGTTATTGATATGGAACTTTTCATTATCTCTGCACAAGGAGTAAGCCCGAGGGTGGTGGTCTGGCCAATGGAAAGGAAACACTCTTTGAGGAACAAGGTGTTGATAGCCGCAAGAGCCACGTAGAGTTCAGCATCAACAATAGGGAATGTACCAGAAAATGGGAGACATGAAGCAGAATTGGTCCGGTTACTGCCGCCTCACCCAGGGGAAGGCCCGTGAACTACAATAGAAAAGAGAAAGGATGAAACGAAGGAGACCACTAGTAGAAATGCAGATAATAACTCATCTCTGATGTACCTTGAGGATTGGGATCTCGCAGACAGCTGCAAAGGTCTTGCAAAATTGCAACACAAGCTATAGCAGACAGTGCGAAGAGCAGATACGAAGGTAGGCAGTCACTGCGGTGGTACAAGGAGGTCCCGTATGCGGCTCCCCCACTAGAGCTAAAACCTAGGAGGGGGTGTTCTATGTTAACCGAGCAGAGCAGAATGAGCATTATCAGTTGCGAGCATCGGTAATATCAATGAAGCAGGAGCCAGACGGAACGTTGCAAGAGACAACAAAGGAGAAGCAGGACGAAGAGCCTCACTCGAAGAGGAGGTGAATCGCGAAGCCAAGGTAGCACCTCTCGCCGCACCAACGAGTGACTCAGGACGAGTCACAATGATTGTGTTGGGGGACTGTTGGGTAGCAAAAGCCTCGCGTAATGGTCATGGGGCACAAGTGGGTAAATATAGGGTAAAGACTCCGCGAGATGCGCGGAGCACGATTTGTAATACGTTGAGTCAAAGGGTAGTCTGCCCAAAAATAATGTAAAGAAATGTAAGTTGAGTCAGCCCGCCAATGGATCATGGTCCATGGAAGTGCATAAATAGAGTGAGGCTCTATGGGAAGAAGTAGTTAGTTTTTGGATAATGAATGACCTAAATGGTAATGGGTTCATGAGCTAAGGAGTTTTGAAGCGTCTTTAAGTCCAAGTCGAGGGTAGTGGGTAGTGGATAGAGGCTCTGCAACTATGTGTGCAGAGGATGGTAGAGTCTGCAGTTGTGTGCGTGAACTCCTGCGGCTGAGTGCGCAAGGCAGATCTGGATGTATCGGGGATAAAGAGGAAATAAAGATAAGTTGATTTTGAAATTCTATGTTAATATGAGCTATTGCAGATCTGGTTGATTTATGATTAATGTTTCTATTGATTCTTTATACACATACTTATGTTCTGGGTTAATAATGTCTGTTAAGTGCACGTACTGGTTATCTTGATTAAATGTTTGCTTAAATACCCTCATAAGTAGATCAGATCTATAACAAACCCTTAAGTAATTCGTATTGAAAAGTATCCCTGCTTCGGATTTGCACGGAAACAGAGCAGCGCAAGGCTGTAAAACGGTGCGCAAAGTCTCCAGACCACATCTATACATCCCAAGGGTGCGGAAACCTAGTTCCAGCACCATCCCCTACTACCTCGGGTGAGACCTCAGTCCGCGCTCCACGGGCTATTGCTGAAAGGGCCAGGAGCCGCGGGATTTGTTTCGCTAAATAACTCTTTTGAACCTAGGTCAGGCCCATATAAGCCAACAAGGAATCAACACAAACAAACTGAACTTCAACTCATTAACTCGAATTAACTGAGCTAGACTCTTATTTTTTTAGGAACCAACACAAACAAACTGAACTTTAACTCATTAAATCGAACTGAATGTTCTTAACTGTGTAAAAAGAACCATGTCACCTCAGTTAACTCCTCCAAGTTGTATGCTAATGTGGAATTTCGAATTTCCTCAATTTGATTAAGGAAAAATCAAAATTTACACTTTATTACTACATTTTCAACACTATCCTTGATAAATATGTGTAATCTTTCCCTAGGAATTTGACATATGCCCTTAAATATAACAGGCCTCAATCCTAGGATAGATGGCAATGATGAAAAAATTGGCTATGTTGGAAAGAGAAAAGGAATCTTGCCAAAACTTCCCTCCCAAGACACAATTTAGTATGGAAAGACCTCTTAAGAATAAGGCACCTGTATGAGACTACACTACTCAATAGAATGTTCCAAATACCCTCACTTGAACCAACTTGGTGGGACATGAGGAGACACATGGGTGTCATCCCTGTGATGACTATCATACCTAGGAAGAGTGTCCATACCATCAAGCGGAGGAAGAGGAAGCCCCAAGCACCTCAATGTCATCATGACGATTCTCCTTTAAATTTCTTTCTTATTGACTCTAACTTCCATCTAGATCCTGATCAAATCCATGGTAATCCTACAAATGATCAAGATGAGTGAAAAATGGTTGTGGAAAACAATGGAAGGTTTAAGGGATTGTAATACTCTAGAAGAAATGCTAACCAAGGCCAAGAAAGTTCAAGATTTGACATTATCCCAAAAGAAGGATAAACCTCATGTACCATCAAAGAACATGCTTTAATCAAAACCTCAAAAGTATAACGTTTCTTTGGATGTTTATTTGACCTATGTTTTGGATAAAGTGAATGTGTAGGTTCCTCCTTTGGAGATAGCTAAACTTGGGCCCTAAAGAGGGAACATTAGGCAGGATTTCAACTTTTAATAAGAGCCTAAGTATCCTCCAAAAATTCTATAAAACATGTATATTAATAATAAAAAAATAAGGACACGAGCCATTTTTGTTGTATTTAGTAATAAATAATCTCATTCTGCATAATTTCATGATTGATTTTGGTGCCTCTACAAATGTAATGCCTTTGAGAGTCATGCTTCAAATAGAAATATATATCACCAGGTCTTATAAAAATGTATGTTCCTTTGATTCAAAATCTATACCCGTACATGGACTTATAAAATATGTTAAGGTATCCTTGGTGGACAATGAAGATATATCTGTGTTGATGGATATTGTATTCATTAATGGGCTTGATTTTTAGGGAATGTTAGTATCAAGGAAATAATGTCCTTCAATTGGGGGAAATTATAGATGGACTTGTCATATGTAATCCCCACCTTTGATGGAACACCATTTATCTTATATAGGGAACCACAAATGCCTAATCATGTCGAAGATATGGAATCTTTCCCATTCTGTGAGCCTATTGAAAAGCCAAGGATTACCAAAGATCATAAGGGTGTAGTTCAAGATCAGTCCACAGGGCCTCCACAATTGAAATAACCCAATCGTTATTATAACATTTGTCATATAAAAAACACCAACAAGAAACAAATGCTTTCCAAGAGGTAATTGGTCCAAAAGAAAAAAGAGAATACCAAGTAGGTCATCCTCTTCTTGTGGATAAGGATCCTATTTGTTGGATGTGGAGCGTAATTATCTTCTTGATTACTCAGAGGTTTTCCTTTTAGCCACGTTGGATCTGTTTTCGTAAGGATATGGAAACATTTCCCATTTAATCACCTATCAGGTGGTCCAGGGGGGTGACAATGAATTTTTTGAGCCTCGCCCCCAGTGAGGGTTAAAGGGCAGCGCCCCTGAAGCTAAAAATAGATGAAAATTTTCCTTGTAAAATAATGTAATTTCGTAATCAATTTGGGTAGTTCATTAGGAAATGCTCTGACAGTCAAAGTTATGTTAATTCAGGGTTTTCTTTTCCTTAGAAGGAAACCCTCAGCTTATATGAGGAAATTATATTTTGGTTGTGTATTATTATTTTGAGCAAGAAAGAGAGAGTAGAATGTGTGAGAGTGAAGAGCAAATTACAATGGATTTATCTTAGGTTGTATCTCTTCATTTTGTTGGATAATATAAAAGGAAGGACTGGTTGTTTCTCCATGGATGTAGCCCAAATTGGGTGAACCACATATATCTGTGTCTCTCTTGTTTTATGTGTTTCTATATTTGCATTTCTACAATATTTTGTGTATTTCATTGCTCCATTAATTAATTTATAACACTATTCTAGTTAGGATCCGTGGCATAATATGGGTTGGATACTTTTACATTGCTAAGCTTGACGTTGAACTCTTACCCTCACCATTAAGGGTGGCACACCTCACTTTTTTTTATCAAAACTAACTTAATTATGCATATTAGTTAGTTACCATTGCATATTATGTGAGACTCTAAAATCTTGCATTTCCATGTTGTTGTGTTTCATTGTAGATTAATTTACTTAGATAAATTCCATTTTTTTGTATGGATTTTATTATCATCAAATAAAACCAAGGTGATAACCAAAACCCAGTGCACATGCTTCCAAAAAATTTGACTTAGATGTGCACGTAATAGGTCTATGAGCCCAGAGTGTATATTTTTATTTAGATTCACAAGCTCATGAAATGTACTAAAGCAAGAGACAAGAATTTACTTCTACTCTTTACAGCGGAAGCACATAGATATCGAGCAAAACAATAATTGATAAGAGGAACGGAATCAAATACACATAACACAAAAAATATACAGGGAAAGCCACACTCAAAACCCCACTACCTGTATTGCATATATCAGAAAACCGATGAGCTTGCAATGCTTGTTATCACAAGAACAATCCCAACACTCAGTAAAATCAATATCCAACTCACAAGAAAACTCTTGGCCAACACTTAGCCAATTCTACTGCTCTCCAAGTCCCTATTTCCTTGCACAATTCATGTGTCTAATTAGCCCATCTTAAAGGGAAATCAGTGCATCCAAAACTGCGCAATCCCTTCTAGGCTCAGTTCCTGATTTCATGCACCATCTATACAATTCAGAAAAATCTACAACAAATAGTACATTGTCCATGCACTCTAGTCTCAACTGGTTCTTTCTCAGAATCGACATGCATGAGTTCCTGATGAGGGAATGTTAAGTTAACTAGAGTAGCACTAGTTAATGCATTAGTGCACCAACTGACTGTTAACTTACTATTAGTTCCTCAAACAGTTTGGAACTAATTTAACTGGAATTAACTCAATAAATTGAGCTAATTAATTACAACTCATACTTAACTTACCTTGGACCCCTATAATATAGGGAGAATATATACATGACTTCAAAAAGACTTCTAACTCCAAACTCCTAAGCTAATTAAGTTACTTAAACTTAATTAACTATTTACAAGTTGCTATGAGAATAGACTTTGATTTTAATTCACAGTTTAAGTCAAGGACAATTTACACTGGAATTTCTTGTTTCCATTTCTCAGCACTGCCTCTCAACAAGAAAGGGATTATCAGATACACCGATCCTGTCTCTGTGAAACTCAAATTTACATCTTGATAATGCCTTTGTTAAGATGTCAACATCTTTCTCCTCCAAGGGAATGTAATATAACAACATGATCCACCTCAATACACAATGTCTGAGATGAGGATATCAAATATCAATATGCTTGGACCGATCATGAAAAACTAGATTTTTAGATAGTTTGATATAACTATGTTATCACAGCAAATGATAGTAGGATCCATCTAATATCCAAACAAACCAACCAGGATCTTCCTCATCTAGATAGACTCACATGTTGCCTGACTTGTAGCCATGTACTCTGCCTCTGCCGAACTGAGTGCAATTGATCTCTGTTTCTTAATGTATCAAGAAACTTTCACTAAACCAATACTGAAGATCCCTCCTTATATGATTTTCCTGTCGAATGGACTCCCTACCCAATCTGCACCAGTGAATCCTTGAAGCTTCACTCCCTCTATCCATCTATACCATAACCCAAACTGAGTAGTGCCCCTTAGGTATCTCAACACATGCTTTGTCGCCTTCCAATACAACTTGGTAGGCCTAACCATCACTTGACTAAGTTGGTTAACTGCATAACACATATCTGTTCATGTGTTCACCAAGTACATGAGTGAACCCACAAGCTTCCTGTAAATAGTAGCTTCCAATACTTCCCTTGAAGTAGCATCCTCCTTCCTCCAGTTACCATCTAGAGGTGTCTCCATGGGTTTACTTCTCTCCATGCAGAATCTCTTGAGTATCGCGTTGGAATACTTTCCCTGAGATACAAACAACTCCCTATCTCCCTGCCATACCTCCATGCCAAGAAAGTAATGCATGAGCCCCATGTCTTTCATCTCAAACTCTCTTGCAAGGTCCTCCTTGCAAGATTTGATCAAATTCTCATCACCTAGATTTGATCAAATTCTCATCACCTATCAATATGATATCATCAACATATAGTACAATGATCAGCAACTTACCTTCCACCATGATGTGGTACAGGTTCACATCCACTTCACTCTTTATGAAGCCCAACCCATTGATTTAGGTATCTATCCTGGTGTACCAAGCATCGGGTGCTTGCTTCAACCCATACAATGCTCTCTTGAGTTAGCACACATGTGACTCATGGTCAAAGTTTTCAAACCATTTGGGTTGCTCTATGTACACATCTTCTTCAATCATGCCATTGAGGAAGGTTGCCTTCACATCCATCTGATGGGTATTCCAACCCATCTATACTGAAAGTGTTACTATAGATCTGATTGATGAGTACCTTGCAACAGGAGCAAAGGTCTCATCATAGTCAATCCCCTCTACCCGTGAAAAGCCACAGGCCACAAATATGGCCTTATTCTTCTCCACACTACAATTTGCAGCTTGCTTTACATTGTAAAGCCAATGAGAGCTCACTACTGACTTGTCCTTCGATCTCGGGACCACATCCCAAACACTCTTTCGAACTATGGAGTCATACTCCCCCACCATCGCATCAACCCAAACCGGCTGATGCATTGGTTCCTGAAAGGAAGATGGTTATGTCACAACACATGTGCCATGTATCTAGTGTACCTCTCAAGTGACCTCCTCTATCTGTGTTGAGAAGTGGGTGCTCCCACATTCTCCCATGCATCATCCAACAATTTGTTAGCCTCTCTAGTGCACTTTCTTCCCTCTCTGGAAGACTTTGCCTGAGTTGATGTCTCCACATCTGGAACCTCTACATGTGGCTACTCCACATCAATCTGAGGCTCCTAAAACATGGGAGCTAAAATATCCTCATTTTCATGTAGCTCAAGCTCCC
>APFE030225077.1:0-18795 GCA_000404065.3 Pinus taeda | reverse complement strand
GGTTAGAACACTTCTGGGTGTTCTACATATTCCTACATTGGCCAGAAATCTGATTTCTATAAGCAAGTTGGATGATGTAAGTGTAAAAATAGTTTTCTAGAAGGATACCTACAAGATGGTTTAGGGAGCATTGGTATTGATGCAGGGAGTTCAGATTGGAACTCTGTACAAGCTGCAAGGCAACACAGTTGTTGATGGGTGCAACAGTTCTTTGGTTCCCGAAAGCGGTGCAGAAAATCTAGTGGTCTCTGGAGAGAAGACCATGCTATGGCATCAAAGGCTTGGACATATTCAAAAGAAGGGCCTTTGAATACTTCATGTTAAAGGTATGGTAGAAGGTATGAGTAATAGCTCTCTGGATTTTGATTTATGTGAAAATTGTGTATATGGGAAGCAGAATCGGGTGAGTTTCCCCTCTGGTGGTAAGAAGGCGAAACACATATTAGAGCTTGTGCATAGTGATGTGCTTGGACCTATGAAGGTTCCATCGCTGGGTAATTTTGTGTACTATTTATCATTTATAGATGAGTTCTCAAGGAATACATGGATATATTTCCTTAAGAAGAAATCTGAAGTCTTTGATAGGTTTAAAGAATTTAAGGCTCTGGTGGAAAATTAGACAGAGAAGAAGAAGATAAAGGTGTTGAGGATAGATAATGGTGGAGAATTTTGCAGTAAGGAATTTGAATAATTTTGTAAGAAGTGTGGTATAGCACATCAAAAGACTACTCCATATACACCTCAGCAAAATGGAGTTATAGAAAGAACGAACAAGAGGTTGATGGAAAGGGTAAGAAGCATAATCAGTGGTTCTGGGTCAGGACAGGAATTCTGGTTACAGGTAGTGGAGACTGCATGTTACCTGGTCAGTAGGTCACCTTCATCAGTGTTGGAGTATAAGACTCCACAAGAGGCATGGACTAGTAAGAAACCCTCTCTTTCACATCTAAGGGTATTTGGATGTGATGCGTATGTGCATGTTCCAAAAGAGAAACGAACCAAGTTGGATAGTAAATATGAAAAGTGCATCTTTATTGGGCATAAAGATGGTTTAAAGGGTTATAAGCTTTGGAACCCAATAACAAGGAAGGTTGTGTACAGTCGAGATGTGGTGTTCAGAGAGCTGAAAGATGTTATTAAACATGAATTCCAACCAAAGGAACCTGAGAGTATATAGTTTGAGCTAAAGGAGGAAGAATCAGACTCTACAGCAGAGGAGGAATTAGAAGATGAAGAGCCACAAACTACAGTTGTGAGAAGATCAGTTCGAGAAATAAGGCAGCTAGAAAGGTATAGTCCATCTACTTTCTGTTCAAATTTTTCTTTATCTATTACTGATGATGATCCCAGAACTATGAAGGAAGCAGTATATTTAGAGGATGGAAAACTCTGGAAAGGGGCCATGGCTAATCAAATGGCATATTTACTCAAAAATGAGACTTTGGATCTGGTGGAGTTGCCGACTAGAAGGAAACCCATTGGCAGCAAATGGGTGTTCAAGAAGAAGACAAATGTAGAAGGAAAAGTGGAGAAATACAAATCTCGGTTGGTAGAAAAAGGTTATTCGCAGGTGTTGGGAATTTATTTTGGTGATATTTTTTCTCTTATTTCCAAGGTAACTTCTATTAGATTACTTTTAATTGTTGTTGCTGCTTTTGATTTTGAGGTAGAATGTGAAGACATCATTTCTTCACAAGGATCTAGAAGAGTAGATCTACATGAAGCAACTTGAAGGCTTTGTGGTGAAGGGTAAGAAAGAACTGGTATGCAAGTTCAACAAGTATTTGTATGGGTTAAAACAGTCTTCAAGGATGTAATTAGTAATTTGATACATTTATACAGGGACTTAGCTTCACCATATGCAAAGCAGATCACTGCGTGTATTTTAAATTAATTGGTGACCGTGTTATTTATTTGGTCTTGTATGTGGATGATATGTTGCTAGTTGGAAATGACAAAGAAATTATCTAGGATTTGAAGACCCAATTGTCCTCCAAATTCGACAAGAAAGATCTTGGTGCTGCAAACTATATTTTGGGCATGGAAATTAAAAGAGAACGAGTAAAGAAGAAGCTCTGGTTAAACTAGAGGAAGTATGTCAAGACAATATTGCAGAGATTTAATATGCAGGATAGTAAACCGGTGAAGGTTCCTATTCCTATAGGTGTAAATTTATCTGTTTAACAGTGTCCTAAGACACAAGAAGAGGAAGAGGACATGTCCCATGTTCCATATGTAAGTGTAGTCGGTAGCCTGATGTATGCAATGGTCTATACTAGACCAGACATTGCACATGTAGTGGGAGTATTGAGTAGGTTTATGTCAAAATCAGGAAAGGAGCATTGGATAGTAGTGAAGCAGGTTTTCAGGTATTTGCATGGCACTAGTAATTATGGTTTGCGCTACCAAGGAAGACCAGGATTGGATAGAGTGTTGGATATTCATGGCTTTTTTGATGTAGACTGGGTTGGAGATCTAGATCAGAGAAGATCTACAAGTGGGTATGTGTTTAACCGATTTGGAGGTGCAGTCAGTTGGATGAGTAAGAAATAATCTATAATGGCACTATCAACTACAGAGGCAAAATACATGGAAGCCACTCATGTAAGCAAGGAAGCAGTTTGGTTGTAGATATTGTGTTCAAGTATGGGGTCAGTACAGGGAGATATAAGGATAGACTGTGACAACCAAAGTGCAATTTTCTTGGTAAAGAACCTTGCATATCATTCAAAGACAAATCACATTGATGTTCAGAATCACTTTGTGAGGGATACGATAGAAGATAAAAAGGTGTTTCCATTAAAGGTGGACACTATGAAGAATACTGCAGATGCATTAACAAAATCTATGAGCTTTGAGAAGTTCTGTTGGTGTAGAGAAACATTGGGCATTGCAGGGATCGATAAATGACTAAGCTCTCTTGTGGCCCCCTATGGAAATAAAACAAAAAGTGGGAGAATGTTGGGTTGTGTTATTTCCACGACTAGCCCACGTAGTAGATCGGGGGGTTGGGGGGGAGGGGGGGCGCGAATCCCCCCCCCTTTGTTGTTCCGATTGCATAGCGCGGTGTCACAGGGGGTTTGACGGCTATAATTAACCCCACTCTATGGGGTTTAGGGCAACGCCCCATAAATTTTTTGTTTTGGACCCTATTTTAGGTTGGGTGGACCCACCTATGGTTTTGTTCATGTTTTTCGCACATGGTTTTGGATGCGATGGTTTTTGGTCCATGGCTTTGGACGTGATGGTTTTCGGTCCATGGTATTGGATGACTCGACATGTATAAATATGTATTTAACATTGAAAGGAACACAATGAAAAATCATGTGGGTAGTCTCGGTTTTTGGATCCAGGGGAAAATCTCCATGTATATGTGTTTTATGTGTTACGCTCTCGCATTATTTATTTTTTGTGTTTTAGAATTTGTATGTAGGTAATTTCTATACGGGGTTAAAACCTACACTCATAATAAGGAATTGACGCTTTCTTCAGAGGCTTCAGGTTTCTCAGTAGAAATGGAGACCTATTCCAATTTTTGTATCAAAAACTGAATATTGGGAGACTCAAGAGTGTAATTTGAAGAAGGTGGTTGTCTTAATACTTAAGGAAATGAGGGATATGTTTTTGCAAATTCATATTTCTGATCCAGAGATTTTGAATGGGATCTAAAAGAAGTAGAATTTGTGCAACAGTTTTGACTCTTATGAACATTTTTCAATTGATATTTAGATTTATATGCCATTCATATTCGGATTCCCTCCTTCTAGCACCGAAATGTTGAATCCTCAGAATTCTGCTACTCCAACATGGGGGACAACCACCCGGTCTGGACCTTAAAGACAACTCCTTTTCCATTTGAAGTGGAGGCACCGACTAAGGATGATGTGACTAGTTTCCCATAATGGGTTTTAAAATGAGAGTGGGTGGTTTTCAAATGATTGCAATAAGAATACTGATCACTAAATTACTTATTCTAGCATGAAAATCTCTAGCTAACTTAATCTAATATAAGCCCAGGTACTGTGAGCAATATTCGATCCAAAATGATATATGTTTAACATATGATAATAAATATCATTCATGTATTAAACATAGATGATAACATGTAAAGATAATTCTTTGACTAAATAGTTAGTCAAAGAAATGTATAAATTATATCGCATATAAAAATGATCATATATGAGATTAAACACTTTCATCTAGGCATCATACAATAGTGCAATCAACACATAACATAAAGAACATATTCCATATATAATTCATGAAAACTAAATGTTATCACTAATTAAACAAAATAGAAATGATCATACAAGATAAAAGTACCATGCGTGAGGTTTTGCTCATTTGACTAATGACATAGATCAGCTCCTTTCTTCAAATCAAATTATTCTCCAAGCATACAATAGTGCATTAACAAAGGAAAGTAGTTTGATAATCAAAATTAATGACTGTGTTCCATAATTTCATCAAGGCATTCAAAAACTTACAGAGGTGCATTCTTTGCAAATGTTTTTAATAAAATTCTAGATCCTTCTCTAAATGCATGAGAGGGTTTAAATACTAAACTATAGGTCCTAACAATGGATTATGACAAAAGTAACTGAGGAGGTTTAAACAACCTTCCTCAGATTATGTGAAATAAAACTATAATAGAAATAAAAATAAGTGACTAACTCCTTTGCATTCCATCTTTGAGATCGCAGATATCTGTCATTGCTTTGAGCTGCGTCAGTTGGCTGATCGCAGATTTTAACTATTTAGCAAATATAGCGTCGGTCACTGTTGGCACCTTTTTTGAGTGGACGTAGTTAGGCATCGCAAGGTCATCCATTAGCTATATGTTTTGACTAAGAATTTCCTGTATGCTTCCCAGTTTAGCTTGCTCATTTGTTTGATCACCTCCTCCTTTTCCTTTGCCGCCTGTCTCCACTACTGCTCTAATTTTTTGGCATTTGGAAGAAATCATGGTATAGATTCCACAACCAGGTTGGCGACATGTAGATTTTCATTGATGGCTTCAATGATGTTGTTTGATGCTGCTTCTGTGACCATTGTTTTCCTTTCTGCTTGCTTGAGCTGAGAATCCTAGTCTGTGAATAAGATGTCTTTATGTGATTCCTCCATTTTTGGTAGATCAGCCTTCCTCCCATCTTTTGATTCTTGCTAGGTGATAAAATCAGAAATCCTTTTATGGATTTCTTAATACTCAAGCCTCATGTCAACAACTTGGCTTGTTATCTTATCACTGATCTCGCAATAAGGACTTATTTACGAGATTTTATGCCATAGAACTTCCTTTTTCTGCAATAGTTGGGAGTTAAGACTGAATTCTTCTTTTATGAATTCATCGATTTGCGGATTGTATTTATACTTATCTGTCATAGATTTTATTTGCACATATCTTTCCATTAGGATGGTCTGATGTTGTATTCGCATCTATTCAAATTCCTGTTGGAGCTTGGATACTTGTAACTCTGCTTGCTGGTTAGATTTCTCTTGCTCTAATTGTTGTTCCAATAGCATAATCCTTTGTTCTTTTTCTCTAAGCAATAAGGTTTCAGACCTTTCTTAAGTATTTCTAATGTGATGTGATAAGGTTGACTGTGTCATTGCAATATCGCATTTCGCATGGTTAAAGATACTTTGTGATGGTGTGCCCTTTGTAAGTGGCAATATGCAATGTGGGCCTTATTTTAATAAAAATGCCTTAGGACTTAGTTTAAATGAAAAATCCTAATAACATCTAGGTTAAGCGCAATAATCCCTTTCGATCGCTTTTCGTGAGTTTCATTTGTTAACAAGTCTTTTGACACACTTGGTCGTGCGACATGCAAAAACTGGTGAGCATTTGCTAGCTTTCAAAGGGTTTTGTCTTGATATCTTGCTTTATTCCAAAAATTTAACAAGAAAATGCCTAAATGCTAAATTTATTTTTTGGAAGGATTTTTTAAGGGTCCCCATTTATTAATAGAATATTAACTATTATATTAACAAATCGGGGGGTTGTTGAATAGAACAACAAACAATGGCCATATCTATTATTGGTTGCAGGTGGTTGTTGATGATTATCTAATCTCTAATAAAAAATAAAGCCCTCTCTTGCACCTCTCTTGATTAAACTTAATCAAAGTGCCAATGTCGAGTTCCGACAGAAAAACATAGCTTAAAGAGTTCGGTGGAGGAATAGAAGAGAAATAAGATAGTTAAGTATTCATAATAAGTACTCAATCAATCAAATATAGTATATGTGTGGAGAAGAATTATACAACCAAATAGATATACATTTAGGAGATGAAAGAAGGAAATAATTAAACAAACTATTCAATCAGATAATTTCAGTGTAGATGATAACTTTGCAGCGGGTTGTCAAGGAGGTTGATACTCAAACCTAGCATTTCCCTAACTCCTATGTTACCTTGAACATATGTAGAAATAGATTATGAAATAGTGGGGAAAGATATACACAAGAAACAATTTATGTCATGAAACTAAAACCAGAATAATTCAATTAAAAATCTTGTAATAAAAGTCTTTAAAAAAATGGCAGGGTTTTGAAATCAAAAGTCAACCCTTTTACAATGAAAATGAAACAATATATATAGGAAAACATATTCCTCAAAATGTCACTAGTCTATGGGAAATAAATCCTATCAAATAAAATAAAAACACAATACGCTGCAAAAAATCTGGAAATGGCAGAAAGTCTTATGCATTTAAATCTAGGAGTGACCCTTTAGTTTTTTATTCTTCTACTAAGAAATCTGAAGTTCTTAAAGATTATGCCCTGGAAATGATTGTTTGATTGCTGATTTTGTTCCCTCAAATCTGGAAATTGACTCATTAATTGTTGATTGATTGCCTTTATTCTTGAAACGGGTTGCCCATTTTTTGTTACAAATCTGCCTTAATCTCCAACATGTTGATCTTTTACCTCAAAATCTAGAGGCTTTTGAAGCTCGTGCCTAAAAACTCGGTTAATATGCCTATAATCTTGTTGATTGATCCATTTTTATAGAATTGATTAATCTCTTGTTCTTTGATAAAATTCTTTGATAATTCAATTATCTTAATTATCCTTTGAGTGCTTAATCATTGTCTATAAATTTGAAAATTATTTGGCAATCATTGATTTTTTGTCACTCTTTAATTTTCAAACATATAAATATTACATTTTTAGGAATAACATATTTTGATAAAAATATTTCCCAAAAATTTATAAAATCATATTTACATATTTCCATGAATTTCATAAATGAAAACTCAAAATATTTCCTCACATGATTTTGTCCCATAAAACCATTCATTGTTTAAAAAATCCATGTCTTGTTTTGACCCATAAAATTGTTCCTTTCCTCATGAGTTTCATAAATCAAATGCCAAAATATTTCTCTATAAACCCATCCATGGTTTTGAAAACCATGTCTTGTAATACTTCTTCATTATAACATTTATTTGTTTATAATTTTCATAAATGAAATTAAAAACAATTTACTCAAACCATTCAATGTTTTCATATTTGGTTTTTCCCACTTTTGGTATACTTATGAATAAATGAAACTTCATAAATAATTGTTGTTTTTCTGTGAAAACCATCTATTTTTTTGCTTCCCCATGGTTTTGAAAACCATGTCTCCCTTTACAACTCCCTTTTTTAATTCTGTAAAAACCTTGATGTTTTAACTCCCCTTTTTACTTCTATAAAAATTTTGGATAAGAAATTATCTAAATTTTCTATTCACGAGCATTTTCCTCTTTATAATTATTTTCCTCCTTATATCCATAGCTAAAAACATTCATTTGTCTTCTCTGTAAAATTTCATTTTCACCTTTGTAAAATTATTCCACAGGGAGGAAATATTTCTTTATAACATTGGAAATTCCATGTTTTGTATTGAAGTTGATCCAGACTTATGCAGGAATGCAAAAAAATATAGATATACACATAAACACAAAGTTGTAGCTGAAATAAAACTTCAATTCATTAATATCAAAGAACTGAAATATGCTTACATATAAAAATGTAAATAAACTAGCTCGGATGATGTTAGCTTATCTCTAAGAAGAGATGTGGTAGCTACATGCCTTTGAACTGTGTTAAAATGAGGCTCAAATGCCTATTTATTACTGAGAAACAATGGAAAACCCTAAACATCCAAAGAAATAAACCTAGAAGATGAAGCGCCAAAACTATGAGCCCTGTTTGGGTAAATTGGTACATCAACTTCCTGAGGTCATAACTTTCGCATACGATCTTTGTTTGGCTTCATAATACCTCATTTCAAATATCTCAAAGAGGAGGTTGAAAAAAAATAGGTACACTAGATTGGGACTTTTCTAGACTCTCCATGTTCCCTAAAAATGTCTTTTAGCCCCTTAAAATGGCTCTAGAAATTTAGGACCCGAAAAACTGCCAAAAATAGTAAGGTGTGCTACAATTAAGGAAATTGAAAGGAATCAATAGTGGGGATCCAAGTGGAATAGGAAGGTGGCCACCAATATCCACCTGGATGAATTTTCCTCCCTTAGGAAGCAATGGTCCCCATTTCATTGAGTGCCTCCATGAGATGGGGGAACTTCTGTTGAACTTGGTCCCTGGTGAGCCACTCGCCTTGGTGTAGGGGTTGGACAGCTTTGACAACACAATACAGTTGGATCTTCTATTGGCAAGTGTTCTTGATCTGCTTGTCTATGATCTGATCATTTATGGTCTGTTCCATGTAGTCTGGGTTTAACTCTATTAGTGTGAGTTGTTTTGCAATGGTGGATGTGTCCAGTAATGGTGAAAAGTATGTTCAAAGATGGTCCATATTGAACACTGGGTGCAAGAAAAGGAATGGTGGAATGTTTAGCTCAAAATAATTATCCCATATAACCTTAGTGATGGTGTAAGGCCCATATCATAATGGGAAAATCTTGTGGTGGGGCCTAGCGAGGCACTCCTTCTGCAAATGTAACCAAACTTTGTCGCCCAACTAGAACTTGTGTGGCACTCGATGCTGATCATGAAACTTCTTGTACTTAGCATTTGCTTTGTCCAATATGTCATGGACCTATTGGTGGATGCGTTGAATGTGCTCAATGAAGCTATTACCATTATAACCTTCATAATGGACATGATTCGAATCTACCTAAGTAGTTGCAAATGGTATGGCCACATCGATGGGACATAGTGGCTAGAATTCCAACCCCACCTGAAAGGGGTTGTGGCTAGTTGAGCTATGGAGAGCTCTGTTGTAGCTGTGTTGGACATAGGAGAGGCTTTAGTCCCATGTGTCTGGATGCTTCAAGTTGTACATATGCAAAATGTGTACAATCATCCTATTGATGACCTTTGTTTTGCCATCAATTTGGGGGTGGAAAGCCATGGACTTAGTAAGCTTGGTATCCAACGTCGACTAGAGACTTGACCAAATTGTACTTAGGAAATTATTTTCCTGATCTGAGATAATGTACTATTGTATCCTAGAATGTACCCACACTCGTTCAAACAAGAGCTTAACATTGGCTTCTACTATGATATTGTTCTTGTAGGCCGCCAGAATGGCCATCTTAGAGAATCTACCAATGACCACGAAAACATATTTCCATGCTTAGTAGAAGGAAGAACTAACATTTAATCCATGGACATGGATTCCCAAGGTTAACTAGGAGTAGGGAGGAGTATATAAGCCTTTCTTCTTGATGGTTGGTTTGGCAATGGCGCAGGAAGTACAGGATCTGATGTACTTCCCAACATCCTGTTGAAAGTATGGCCAATAAAAATACTTCTGTAAAACTACCACTATTTTCTCTACCTCGAAATATCCAGCGGCCCGAATGTAGTGCACCTCCCAAATCATCTTGGAATTCTCTCTTGAAGGAACACAGAGGTGTCCAAGGTGGCATAACAGTGTATCTTAGAGGTGAAATTTTGGAATTTTCTTACCTTCCAAGAGCGCCTGGTATGTCTTGTTGATTGTGGATCACTCTTGTAAATATGCAGCCACCCCACAGTCTCGTTCCCATAAGAGTCGAGCATAGTGGTCTGCACCATGATCAGTGGCCGGTTGAGGCAGTCTGCAACATTGTTGGTTCTTCCCTTCTTGTATTTAATGTTCAAATAGAACTCTGGAAGGTATGTGGACCATTTTTATTGGCAATTGTTTTGCAACTTTCCTTGTGTCTATATGAACTTCAGGGGTCAATGGTCTGTGGATACTGTTTCCTTCCCCAGAATGTAATGCTTCCACTGTCAACAAGATTGCATAATGGAATACATCTCTTTGTTCATAGGTGGGATACTTTCAGACTGTGTCTGAATGTGTCTCACTGTGGTATGCCACTAGATTCCCCTGTTGAGTAAGAACTGCACCAATGACATAGTCAGAGGCATCTATCTCGATCTCAAATGGTTGTTGCAAGTCTGGTAATGTGTGCACTATTGCAAAGAAGAGATGATGGTTCAACTCTACAAATGCCTTCTATTGGGATTTATACCAAAATAACTTTTCTTTCGCTCCTCCCTTGGTGACTTGACTCAAAGGCCAAGTGATATGAGAGAACCCCAACACAAACCTCTAGTAGAAGTTGGCAAGACCTGAAAAGCTGCAGAGCTCTATTAGAGTGGTTGGGGCTGGCCAATCCCAAATAACTTGCATCTTGGTTGGGTCCACATGTACACCCCGCTCATTAATGATGTACCGCAGATATTGAACCTAGGTCATACCAAAAGTGCATTTCTCGAAATTGGCACACAAGTTGTGTTGCCTCAGGGTTTGGAGGACCCAACACATATGGTGGAGGTGTTCTTACCAACTCTAACTGAAGATCATAATGTCATCCAAATACGCTACCAAAAATGAGTTGGTGAAGGGCCGCAAGATGTCGTCTATCAACCTCATTAAGGTTGTGGGAGCATTCATCAACAAAAAAAGCATGACCAGCCATTCGAAAAGGCCCTCCTTGGATTTGAAGGCAATCTTCCACACATTGGAGGGTTCGATCAATACCTAGTGATAACTAGACTTCAAGTCAATATTGCTAAAATATTTTCCCCCCTTCATCTGGTCCAAAAGGTCATCAATTTGTGGGATGGATACCAATTCTAGAAAGTGATCTTGTTCAGTATTTGATAGCCAATACAGAGTCTCCAAGTCCCATCCTTCTTCTGTAGCAAAACAATCGAGCTCCCATAGGGTGAAAAACTTGGTCCAATGTGCCCTTTATACAATAGCTCTTGAACTTGCCTCTTGATTTCATCATTCCCCAGAATAGAGGGTATAGATTGGTACATTAGGTAGCGGTGTGCCCAGAGTCAGATCGATGGAGACCTGACAGTGTAGAGGTACCCCTATGAGTGAGGTGAAAATGTCTCTATACTCCTCTACAACCTTGTCCATCTACTATTATCGTGCGAAGGAGCCTTGTCTGGAGGCTGTGGCCACAATATTCTTCTTTCCCTAAGGGAAGCTCATAAGGAAAACAAATTTCCCAGTCTAGGAAATGATCTTACTGCATTTCTTCATAGTTATCAAAGAAATAGTGGTAGGGAGTGCTACCTAGAGTATCATGTACAACTTATTGCCCAAAGTAATAATAATAATGTGAGGCCTAGACTCATGCACAACATGTCACTTCCATAAGTATAGTTGACCTAATAAGACATCACAAACTTCAAGAGGTGAAAAATCACACAAAACCTCATATGTGAAGGGTTGGATGTTGTAGGGAAGTCGGTGCTGTTGAATGACACGAAGATCTCTCCCTTGGTGAATCCACCTAACGGAGTACGACTGCAAATGTGGTGTGTTTAGTAGGCCCAACCGCTTCATAAACTCTACTAAAATGAGGTTCTTTTGACTTCAAATGTCGATAATGAACTGCAACAAAGAACCCTTCATCCACATCTGTGAGTAGAAGATTTTCTCCCCCTCCTCTAGATCTTTGGGCTCATCCTTTTGGATCTTAGTGGTGGAAACAGTGGCACTAAGATCTACATCGATAAGCTTCTTCCCTTTTTCATTACCCTTGTCAATTTCTAACTTAGTGTTAGAACATGCATCTGATTCAGAAGCCTTTAGTTTGACCACCAGTGACTGCTTGGCTTGACACTAACTTGTGTTGTTAGTGGGGTTCTTATGGAACTCACACCATATCCTTGTGTCCTTCTTTGTCTTCGTGGTGTTTTTATTTTCTTACAGCTTCGATGAGTTGTTTTAGGTCTCCCTGCCTTGTCTTTGTCCTTTGGTCTACAATTTGGGGGTGCCTTTCCCTTGCTTCATATTCGTATGTCCAAAGTCTCACTTCTTCTATTTAAATTTATGCTCAATCTTGACAGTGTATCAATAGGAAGAACCAAATGAGGAAATTTCTAGGAACTCCATCTCATCTTGGATCTACTTGTGTAGACAGTCGCAGTACTTGAGTACCAAATTCCACTCAGAATCCTTGATACCTAGCTTCACGGGAATGGAATGGAAAACATTTGTGAAATTTGGTACATATTGACCCCTTCCTTAACGCAGTGTGGTCCACTTTATGTATTTATCCTCATAGCTCCCGATAAGGTAATATTGTTCCTTGATGGTGTCTCGGAAATAAATCTAAGTGTGTGTGGCTGAAAATAATGAGGATTCCCTCTCGTCATTTTGTTCACAGTAGGTTTCCTACTAGTCCTTGACATGTGGGGCAACTTTGAGGAGTGAAAAAGTAATATTTTCCCGATTGGAAAAGTTATGAACTGAAAAAATCCTTCCAACAAATTTAACCATCTATCTATGGCATTTGCAACTATCTGTCCTTCAAATATGGGAATGTTAAAGTTAACTTATACCTTAAAAGGAGTGGTGCCTCTAGAGTGGTTGCTTGATGAATATGTGTCGCCTATGGGTAGTCGTTGAAGGATCTGGGAAAAGTTATCCATCATCGCATTCCTTTGTCTCTCGAGGGCTTTCTTGAGCAATATTTTGAAATTATATCATGCCCCCTTGTCTTTATTTTCTTTTACCATTGGAGGTCATTAGGGTTTGCAAGGCTGGGCTTTCAAAGGTTCAACCAGTTCTAGCCCTAACTCCTTACACCCTAACCTCATTGAGGACATGCAAAGAAAAATAGAGAAAGAGTAGACTAATCTAATACCAGTGATCTGGACTTATCCAGGAATGCAACAAAACACAAAGATGCAGTTGAAATAAAACTTCAATTCATTAATATCAAAGAACTAAAATATGCTTACATAAAAAAATGGAAAATAAACTAACTCGAGCGATGATAACTTATCTCTGAGAAGAAATGTGGTGGCTACATGCCTCTAAAATGAGTTAAAATGAGGATCAAAGGCCTATTTATTATTGATAAATAATGGAAAACCCTAGACATCCAAAAACCTAACCCTAGGAGATGAAGCGCCAAAACTTTGGGCCCCATTTGAGTAAGTTGGTACATCAACTTCGTGGGGTCGTAACTTTCGCATATGATCTCTGTTTGGATATCATAATATGCCCTTTCAAATATCTCAAAGGGGAGGCCAAAAAAAAACAAGAAAATCAATTTGGGACTCTTTTGGTCTCTCTATTTTCCCTAAAAACGTCTTTTAGTCCCTCAAAATGGCTCCAGAAGTTTAGGACCTGAAAAACTACCAAAAATAGTAAGTTGTGCTACAACTAAGGAAACTGAAAAGAAACAACGGTGGGTGTTCAAGTGGGCCACCAATATCCACTTGGATCATAAGTGTTTTCTTGGAACATGTATCCTCATTTTACTTAGCTTCCTCTTACCTCAAGCTGTCACCCATAATCTCATTCGAGTAAAAATAAAAATGCTCCCTCCATTATTGCCCTCGATACATACTTTATAAGTTTTTAATTTTTTTTCCATACCGCAGCTGACATTTATAAATTTTAATCAATGTAAAAAAATGGTTCTACAATGGTCTTGTGGGGGGATAGTAGATGGTAAATAGTTTAGGTGGTGGGGGGGAGGGGGATCCCATAATGCATGAAATGGAGGCAACTGTAAAAGCCAGCAAGAGTGAAACAACTTTATAAGGGAGTTGGTTAATAGGCAAATAGGCTAGGGCCCCCACAAACCATTGATTTAATATTTCACACATGTCGAGGTAATGTATATAATGGTGTTTAAATGTGTGAAATGTGGGGTGGGGACAAGGTTTGAATGGACAAAAATAATATTTTTATTAACTTGATTTATGTATTTTGACGTTCGACCCCCCGTAATACATGGTAACAAATGTGGTTCTCATGATTAGGGATTGGGGCTGACTCAATATTTTTAAGGTAAGTTTGCTATTTTAAATAAATAATTTTATAAAAATAACTATAATATATTTATACAATTTTATTTATTAAAATCAAAACTATTAAAAATAACCCAGAAACATTTATAAAAAAATTAGAGACAATTCATCATTTAGCAATGGAAAGGGTTAGATGGAATTGTATTTAAAAGAAGGCATTTTCCAAGGCAAGGATAAGATTGAAGGAAGGTGGAAAATTTTGTCAAATTGAAAATAAAAATAAAAACAAAAATAAAAATAAAAATAAAAAAAAAAAATTGTAACTTTTAAAGGTGTCAAAAAAAGATACAACACGGGCTCCAACTAGGGACTACGTCCTCTTGTGGGATGCAAAGAACCTATAGACCTATGCCTTGAATCTGTTGGGCATGCAGTCCTACCATAAAACCATGAATCATTTGCTGCTTGAAACATGATTTCCTCAAACTGATATAGATCAAAATACTGCAATCTTCAACTTTAATCTGAAACTTGTAACTAACAACTCGTACCAGTCCTTTGTTGAAAATACGTCCAACATTAAAAATACTACATACTAAGGACTGATATATTTTAGAAATCAACAACATGCCTAATCCATTGGGTTATGTAATCATCATCAAATAAAAAAAATTGATGAGTTTTGTTTTTCACCAATATCCACAAACTGCAAACTCACAATGTTAAAACTTAAACAATCCATATACTGCAAATTGAAGTTTCTTTATTGTGGAAACCACAAGCTCAATTTGTCTAAATATGTTGAAACAAAATCGACTGATCTACTGCAACCATTCCTACTTTACTTTGACTGGAAATTTGCACCATTAGGTCTAGTCAAATTTTCAGTGTAACAACATGGGAAGTGGATTAATTGGCAGATCACTTTGCATACAGCTGAAGATATGAAAAGTATTTACAAAATAAAACTCAAATTCCTTGAGTAGTTGGTACTTAGAATTGAAATTTGAATATTACATCCTTTGTTCATGTTTGAAATTTCTGATCATTCCCATAAGGAAGAAAAACATGTTGTTGCATGCCATTATCATAGCAAGATATGCACTTGTCATTTTGAACTAGCAATATTTGGGACGAAGTGGAATCACCATATAGACAAAAGTGAAGTCTCCGGGTGAAGGAATTTCAACCAATATCAAATGCCTACTCCTTGTTCACTAGCAATGAATAGATCTAGTCTTGATAGTTCTCTGAAAAAGATTTATTCGTTGCTTCAGTCCTTGTCAACAGTGCCAAATGTTGTATCTATTTCTCGAAGGAATTTCTTCGTTGTGAAAGTGCACAGAGAAACCAACTCGACAAAACTTTAGGTTCAAGCTAGCCCTCGAACCAAATGGGGATCCCTCAAGTGTTACGAGGCTTTTTTTAACGTTGTTTACTATCACTAGACAACAATCTTTGAAGCACAATGGCCAGATCTATTATTTGTTGTAGGTAGTTGTTGATAATTATCCAATCTTTGCTAAAAATAAAGTCCTCTCTTCCTGAAACTTAATCAAAGTGCCAATGTCTAGTTCCAACAGAAAAACATAGCTTAAAGACTTTGGTGGAGGAATAGAAGATAAATCAGATAATTAAGCATTCATATTGAATACTTAATCAATCAATTATAGTAGATGTGTGTAAAAGAATTCTAGAGCCAAACAGATATACAGTCAAGATATGACATAAGGAAACAATTAAATGATACAAAGGAGTTAATTTAAACATATTGTTTAATTAGATAATCTCAGTGTAGATGATAACTTTACAGAAGTGTGTCAGGAAGGTTAATACTCAAACCTAGCCTTGCCCTAACTCCTATGTTACCTTGAACATATGCAAAAACAAATTGTGAAATAATAGGGAAAGACATACATGAGAAACAATTAATGTCATGAAACTAAAGCAGGAATACTTCACTTAAAATTTATGTAGTAAAATTATTTACAAAAATGGCAGGGCTTTGGCATCAAAATCCAACCCTTTTACAATGAAAATGAAACAATATATATAGGAAAAAATCTTCCTCAAACTGTTACTAGTCTATAGGAAACAAATCCTATCAAATAAACTAAAAATACAATATGCTGCAAAACATATGGAAACAACAGAAAGTCTTTTGCCTTTTAATTTGGGAGTGATCCTTTAGTTTCAGATTCTTCTGCTAAGAAATCTGAAGTTGTTTAAGATCCTTCCCTGTAAATTTGGAAATGATTGCTTGACTGTTGATTTTTTCCCTCAAATCTAGAAAATGGCTCACTAATTGTTGATTGATTGTCTTTATTCTTCAAGCTAGTTGCCCATGTTTTGTTACAAATCTGCCTTAATGTTCTACCTGTTGATCTTTTACTTCAAAATCTAGAGGTTGTTGAATATGCTCCCTAAAACTCAATTAATATGCCCATAATCTGGTTGATTGATCCCTTTTTATAGAATTGATTAATCGCCTATCCTTTGATAATTAAAAAATTGATAATTAAATTATCTTAATTATCCTTTAGTGCTTAATTATTGTGAAGAAGTTTGAAAATAATTTGGAAATCATTGATTTTTTTGTCACTCTTTAATTTTCAAAAATATAAAGCTTAAATTTTTGGGAATAAGATATTTTGATAAAAATATTTCCCAAAAATTTATAAAATCATATTTCCATATTTCCATGAATTCCATAAATGAAAAATCAAAATATTTCCTCAAATTATTCTATCCCATAGAATCATTCATTGTTTTAAATCCATGTCTTGTTGTCTTGTAAAATTGTTCCTTTCTTCATGAATTTCATAAATTAGATCCAAAAATATTGCTCTATAAACTTATCCTTGGTTTTGAAAACCATGTCCTATAATACTTCTCCATTGTAGCATTTATTTGTTTATGAATTTCATAAATGAAATTAAAAACAATTCACCCAAACCATTGATTGTTTTCATATTTATTTTTTCCCATTTTTGGTATACTTATGAAGAAATGAAACTTCATAAATAATTCTCCTTTTTCTGTGAAAACCATATTTTGTTTTTCTTCCCCATGGTTTTGAAAACCATGTCTCCCTATTCAAATCCAACTTTGATGTTTTCAACTCCTATTTTTACTTCTGTAAAAACTTTGAATAATAAATTATCTAAATGTTCTCTTCATGAGAATTTTCCTCTTTATAATTATTTTCCTCCTTATATCCATAGCTAAAAACATTCATTTGTCTACTTTGTAAAATTTCATTTTCACCTCTGTAAAATTTCATTTTCACCTTTGTAAAATTATTCCAGAAGGAGGAAATATTTCTTTATAGCATTGGAAATTCCATGTTTTGTATTGAAGTTTATTTTTTCTGGAACAATATCCTCATTTTACGTCATTTTACTCATCTTCCTCTTACCTCAATCGTTCACCCATAATCGCATTCCAGTAGAAATAAAAATTATCCTTCCATTATTGCCTTAGAAATAAAAATTATCCTTCCATTATTGCCTTCGATACATACTTTATAACTTTTTAAATTTTCTTGCATACCACGTCTGACATTTATAAATTCAAATCAATGCAAAACAATGGTTTTAAAATGGTTTGAGGGTAGTATATGGTAAATGGTTTAGGTAGGGGGCTTTGGTAATGCATGAGATGGAGAAGAGTGAAACAATTTTGATGAGGATGGGGGGGTTGGGCTCCCACAATCCATTGATTTAATATTTCACACATCTCGAGGTAATGTATATAATGGTGTTTTAATGTGTGAAATGTGGGGTCAGACAAGCTTTGAATGGACAAATTTTTTTTTTTTAGTAATTTGACCTATGGATTTTGAATTTCGACACCCCTCCCACCCTTCTTAAAACATGGTAAAAAATGTGGTTCTCTTTTTTTTTTTTGTAAGCTAAGATGGAACCATTTATATTAGGACAAGTTAAAACCAGTACAAACATACGATGGCCTCAACCCACCCCGAAGGGAAACCGGGTCTATTGGACATTGAATTTCTTAAAAGCCATCCAAAACAAAATTTATTGAGTCTGTTTATCCATGCTTTATATACTAACCATTCAAAATAACTAACACTGTTTGCTAACTGCATTATAAAATATAACAGAGGGTAGCATATTTTTCAACTTCGTAACTAAGGATATAGTAGGCATATCTTGAAAAATCATTCTTCCATTGCGCTTGGCTGGTGCTCATCCTCTTTTTCTTCCTGAGTAAGCTTCTCTAACTACTGTTGTATCTCGTCAAGCTTGCCATCCTGCATCATAAGGGTTATCTGAAGGTTCTTCATCTATTTTTTTAGATTTGGAATGCCTTGGGCCAATTCCATGGCCTTTGCTAGCAACCTCTTCATGACCCAATACACATGTAAGGCCTGTTTGTACAGGGACATACGTCCTCTGGTGTTTCCAGGGTCTGGCAATAGATATTCCCAGTCCTCCATCTCAGACTTTGACTGCTCTTGGATCGCCTCCTCCTCCAAATGTTGAATTATCCTGCTAATATCTACATGCATGTCTTTACCATATGCCATCTTTGCATAC
>APFE030225070.1:49150-111351 GCA_000404065.3 Pinus taeda | reverse complement strand
TCCTCTTTATAGAGGAGACATCTATTACAATAGAATATTACAGCCTATTCAGTTAACCCATTTTGTCAAAAATAAGCAATTCAGAGTGTTGTTACAACAGTATGATGATACATCCTTTTCTTAAGCTTTAGCTGTTACACGGTGGGTAACTGATTTTGACTGTCTTCTCGGGATCTTCGTATTCCTTCGCCATTTCCCCATGCTGTTCATGCTGACTGTGTTCTTTTTCTTTAAACTTCTACTTGATTATGCCACGTCACAATTCTCTAGATAGTTGCCATCTGTTGTCCATGGCTGTTACAAAATAGCTTGCTTTAGGTAATTGTTGTTGCTGGTGTTGCAGCAACTGCGTAGTTGCTGTTTCTAGTGTTGCAGCAACTACGTAGTTGCTGTTTTTAGTGTTACAGCAACTATTCATTATAACTCCTGCAAGCTTAAGACAATTATTTGATAGTTTAGTCAGCGTTTCCAAGGATAAGTATAAAGATATTCACAAATATGAAATAAACAATTAAACATAGACGTGTGGAAGGTTACTTCATACCTTGGGGTTAATAAGTCATTATAAAATAAAAGCTTTCACTTATGACTGCAAAAAGGGTAATTATACGGCAAAATATAAGGTCAAAAATAGGTCAATTGTGAGTCCCAACATCCCCCCCAACTGAAGAGATTGCATGTCCCCATGCAATGTCTAATCTGAGTCTGAGTCGGAAAACTGGGATGAACAATGAAGATTACTAAGACAATAGCTGTAGGGAGTAACATCGAACTTGTCTCTGAAACCATGAACAGTTCGCATCTGTTTCCATACCGCTGCCTCTTCTCTGTTAGAAAGTCCAAACTGACCCTTATACTGATCACCCGACAACCATAAAAGTGGGAACCTGAATTTGTAGCCTATCCAGTTCTCTGCACAAATTTTCACGCTTTCAACATACCGAGGTACCCTTGATAATGCTACTTGCAGATTTGATGGGTTATATGGGTGATATTCTTTCCTTTCTGAGGGGCAGTTATCCCAAAATAGTTTATTTGCTTTCACAGCCAATGATGCTTTGGTTTTTATATACTGCTGACAGTCTGCTAGGACCTCTGTTCATAGTTTCATAATATGATCCTTCATCTTATCATTGTGTATCATTTTTAAATGCTGCAAAATGAAAATGGCGGCGTTCTGTGGTTCAGCCCGAATCCACAAAAGGCAATTTTGTTCGTTCTGGAGGCCTGAGACATAGGCATTTTGCCAGGTGAGCTGGTTTTCCAGAAAGGAAATGAAAGCTCTCAATTGTATGTCACCTACTACAGGTGTCATATTAATGTTTCTTTCTTCAGACACTGCCTCATTGTGGAGATATAATTCACATAGCAAGTTTTGGTCACTTTTGGGTGCTTCTGCAAAAGTTTTCATAAAGTGATCTGTTGTGACCACTTGATAAGGCCTCCCCTCCTTGATGGCCTTCAATTGAATAAATGCAAGCCTTTCCCTTAAGAATGTGGCATAGTTGAAGGAGGGTTTCCTTGCGGCAAGCATCCTTTGGCACATCTCAAATATCAGGGACATCCTGTGCTTTAATTCCTTAATTTCTTTATACTGGGCCCCGTACTGTTCCAGTGCTTCCCAGTTCCTATAGGCATGATCAAACCAGGTCCCTTTCTGTTGTTCAAATGCTTTCCCTTGAGATTGATGATATTCTCTCCACCATATGTGTTTCCGTTCCAGAAAACTTTCTGTTTCTACACCTGCATCTTTAACAGTGGGAGGCTCTGTTTGCGTGCAGGCATCAACCAAAATTGTCTGTTCTGTTGAAGTGGGCTGGGATAATCCAGCATCTTTTTCTTCATCTTCCACCAAAACTTCTTCCTCTTTCTCCTGCATAGCATCGGGAAGCTCCTTTGTTTGTTCTTGTGCAGCCTCTGAGGAACTTACTGGTTCTTGTGTATCAGTAAGTTCTTGATCTTGTACAGCTTTAGGTGGACTTACTGGTTCTTGTGTATCAGTAAGTTCCTGTTCTTGGTCTTGCATGTTTTCTAGATGACCTGTTGGTTATTGTGTATCAACGGGTCTCACCGACTGCATTTCTTCTGAAACTGGTTCTTCTTTCTGCACTTCCTATGAATCTCCTGTTGGTTCTTGCGTAACAACAGGGTTCTCTTTCTGCACTTTCTCTGAAACAGGTTCGTTCATCTGCACATTCTCAGGGCTTTCTGACTGTACTTTTTCTGAAGCTCCTGTTGGTTCTTTTGTGTCAACAGGGCTTGCTGACTGCGCTTTTTCTACAAATCCTGTTGGTTCTTGTGTAGCAACAGGGCTTTCTGTTTCAGCAGAAAATTGTGAAATTTTTACTTCAGCATCATCAAATTTGTTTGTTTCATTTTCAGCCTCGGGGGCTTCCTCTATTGGTTCCTGCACTAACCTATACCCTGCCTGAGCATATATCTCGCCACAACTTGTACACAGATATTCAATATCTTTGCTTTTCTCTGCTGCCGAGGCTGCTCTTGCTAAAACCTGCAGACTGAATTGTGCTTCATAAGCTTCCTTGATTCTTATTATCTCTTCCTGGTAATCGTGAATCTGAGCTTTCAGAAACTCAATTTCTTCTTGCAGGGCGGGTATAGTAGGCTGATCCTGTTAGAGAGTAGATTCGAGTGGAGGCAGAGGTTCTGCTACGTCAATTTGGTCAATATTTCCCACAGGTGGTTCTTGTGTGTCACCTGGGGTAGTGGCTGGTTCTTGTGTTGCAACCACTTGCTCACTATCATTCTAGGTGTCGGCAGCTGGTTCTTGTGTATCAGCTGTCTTAAGATATGATGCCACGAAGCTATGAACGCTTTGCATCTCAGCCTCTGTGGGTGAGGGAGAAGGGTTTTGGGAAGTGGCCAGAGTACGGGGTTTTAAAACAATGGATGGTGGACTGGAGGGCTCAGGGGATCCAACTACTGCCGATTTTCGTTTTGGTAAAAAGGCAGGGAATTGAGGTATTTTTCTGTTCCTGCTGGCTCTTGTGACTGGAACAGTAGTCGGGGTGGTGGGTGCTTTGGTTGGAACCCTCGTTCTTTTTCTTTTTACTGGGGTTTTGTTTGCCTGCTGCATTCTTCGTTTAAGCTGCGTAATTGGGATATTATCTTTAGAATCATCAGTGGAGATACTGAGTATGGGGGTGGGAGAATTGGTTCTTTTGGGCGACACAGTTAATTCCACTGCTTCTTGTTCATTTTCTGTAACATGTAGAGGTATTTGCTGGGGTTGTTCGGGGATATGCTCTGTCTGTTGAGGGTTTTCCGAAGGATTTTGCTCAGGGGTGTCATCCGTTTGTTGAGGAGGCTCCTGGTCTTGCTGAGGTATATCCTCAGCTTGGTGAGGAGTTTCCTCTTCTTGATGAGGACTACCCTGCACAGGCTGTGGACTTCTTTCCTTCGGATGGGGATTAATGGGGGGGTGGAGGAATGTTCAGAGGAAGAGCCCTGTTAATCAACAGTTGAACTAGGCGATGGTGTTTTAGGGAGAGGGCTGGATTCTTCGCTTTCATAGCATATCGTGCCATATTTTTAAGACAACCCAACAAATAATATGGCATATTCACTAATTGACCATTTCTTAAGTGATTTAACAGAACGAAGTCGTGCTGGTAGATTACTTGGTAACGACCTTCGCATGTTAGATACTGCTTGACGAATTCGGCGACTCTTGGCCATGGTTGAGGTAGCGACCGCAATGCTACACCTCTGCCCTTGGTTTCTACCTCCTCGCCCGGATGGAGAAAGTCTTGTTGCGCGTTCAGAATCAAGTGCTTCCTGCTGAACCATCTTGTACCAGTGGTTGGAAGTTCGGTGACTTCGGCTATGAATTCTTCCGTAACCGGGACTTGAATTCCTTGGACGACAGAGAATCCTTCTGTCAAATTGCATGTGAATTCCAGGACTTGCTGCTCGTCAAAGTCCGAAGTCTCCTGAAATATTCTATCCACCCAACTTGCAGGAAAATTTGGTAAATTTCTGGAAAGAGCTCAAGAACTGCTGTCGTGCCTGGTTCATGAGTGATAAGGGGTCCTCCCATGGCTGTTGTTTCGGTAAATCTTCAGAATTTGGGGCCGAGCTACTGACTTTAACTCAGAGTATACATCATAGTTGGTAACATGCTGTAATTTTTACATACAACCGGGAGAATTAAGGGTGGCAGTGGTTGGCGTGGTTATTCATTATGGAAATTGCTTTGGTAACCCCCCCCCTCCTTTTCTATGTGTGAATGATATGATTGGGGAATGTAATCATTTGATGGACCTATCACCCTTTTTCCGCTTATCCATTATTTAATGCTTATTCATAAACGTGCGTACCTTCGTCCTTTACCTTTTTGGATCGCTGCGTCAAAAAGTCTTTTCTCATCTGCTATCAAATTATAATCATTATCGCGGATCTGAAAGCACGGGAATATGATAATGACGGGAGGTGACGGTGAGGTTCTGTAATCATCACGAAAGGTGATGTGTTTCATGTGGAAAGGATATTTCGGATCAGGAAGCACTGTCATGGCACCGAGATTGGTGTTGCAGCCACAGAGAACTACGTCGGGCAAGCGATAGGGGAGTTTCAAAAACAGGGAAGGTGTTGCAACAATGGAATGATGTTACAACAATAGGAATAATGTTGCACAACAGGAGTGGTGTTGCAGCAACGGGAATGGTGTTGCAGCAACAGAAAATGGTGTTGCAGCAACAGAGAGTGGAGTCGCAGTAACAGGGAAGCCTGCTCCAGCAACAGGAAACGGTATTGCAAAAACAGAAAATAATATTGCAGCAACAGGGAATGGTGTTGCAGCAACAGGGAATGGTGTTGCAGCAACAGGAAATGGTGTTGCAGCAACAGGAATTCGGGGTCCGCCCTGTAGTTTCTTTTGAAGCCTTGCTCTCAGCTACTTTCCACGTTCCATCTACAAAATCTGGAAATATAATATTGCAATCCTTGGCAGGAATTATTAGTTCCTAAAAATGTCTAATCCTAATAATTACATAAATAATAGAAATTCAAGTGTTCTGAGGGACGGCAAGTTCCTCTGGAAAAGAATAGTGTTTTATTGCCATGCAAGTAGCTTTGAAGTCCTCTTTGGAAACCGGCCGCTGGTACAACCGAAGTCGGTAGCCATTCACCAACAGTGGTGTTCTGCTTCCATCGATTGTTACTAGTCTAACTGTTCCATTTGGGAAAACAGTATCCACTTCATACGGTCCCAACCATCTTGTTCTCAGCTTCCCTTGAAAGTTCTCGAAACGTGAGTCGTAAAGAAGAGCCCAGTCACCTTTCTGGAACTGCTTTTGCTTAATGGTTCTTTCATGCCATTTGCTCCTTTGTTGCTGTATCATAGTTGTTTGGTGGACGGCATCTAGTCTTTTCTCGTCCAATTCCTGCAACTGCTGCAACCTGGCTGTCTGTGCATCAGTTAAATCTAGGTTAACAGCTAAGGCAGTTCTTAAGGTTTTAATTTCAAATTCTACAGGAAAAATAGCATTCTTTCCAAAAACCAGTTCATAGGGTGAGAATCCTGTTGTGTTTCTCCAGGTGGTTCTGTAGGCCCAAAGAGCCTCGGGAAAACATTGAAACCAGTCCCTTCTATTCTCCTTTATTGTTTTTGTTAAGATAGCTTCTATGACCTTGTTTATGCTTTCCACCTGCCCATTCGCATGGGGGTGGTAGGGTGTGGTCATCTTATGTTTGATATGGTATTTCTGAAGCGTATCTTTGAAACCGTGGGAATTAAAAGGAGGCCCTCCATCAGTGACTAATTCTCTGGGTAGTCCAAATCTAACGAAGATTTCTTCAAATAGGAATGTTAATACTACCTCTTCATTAGCTTTGATGAGTGATTTGGCTTCTACCCATTTAGTCATGTAATTTGTGCATACTAAAATGTAAACTCTTTGATTGGATGGAGGGTTAATAGGACCTACAAAATATAATGCCCATTTCTCAAAGGGTTCGAGAGTTACCTGAGGGTTGAGTGGCATTTCATCCCTATGGTTGGGCTGGCCCATTCTTTAGCAGCTGTCACAAGCCTTCACATATTTTTTTGCATCTTTAAAAAGTGATGGCTAGTAATACCCCATTCTAAGTACCTTGTGAGTTGTTCTTTTATCTGCAAAATGTCCTCCACAAGGACCATTGTGACAAGCTTTCAATATGTCATAAATCTCATCTTCCCCAACGCATCTCCTAATTTCTTGATCTATCCCTGTATGGAACAGACACCCGCTTATCCAGCTGTACCTAGCACTTTGCTGGATGATCTTTCTTCTTTCTCTGTGTGATAGGTGTGATGGTAATTTTCCTGCAACTAAATAATTAACAATGTCTACATACCAAGGTGAGTGAGCAGATACTGCAAATAGATACTCATCCGGAAAAGAATCATCTACTGGAACATTTTCGTTGGTTTTTAACCGAGAAAGAAAATCAGCAACTACGTTTTCTTTTCCTGGCCTATCTACTATTGTGATATCAAATTACTATAATAGTAATAACCACCTGGTGACTCGAGCATTAGTAATTGACTTATTCATTAAATACTTGATGGCCGAGTGGTCTGTATGTACAAAGGTAGTATAGCCAGTAATATAATGCCGGAATTTATTAATAGCATAAATAACTGCTAAAAATTCTTTCTCAGTTACTGTATAATTTAACTTAGCTGGTGTCATGTTTTTGCTAATGAAATAGATAGCATAGGGGAGATTATTTTCTTCCTGACCCAGGACAGCTCCAATTGCCATGTCTGAGGCATCAGAGGAAATGTGAAAGGGCAATGCCCAATCAGGTCCTCTCAAAATAGGAGCTGTGGACAACTGATGCTTAAGTTTATTGAATGCAGTCTCACAGTCATCAGTCCACTTGAATTCAACATTTTTCATTAATAACACAAACAAAGGGGAGGCTATTTTAGAAAAATCTTTAATAAATCTTCTGTAATAACCGGCATGTCCTAAAAAAACTTCTCACCTCTGTGTGTGTTTTGGGGATAGGAAGGTTCTGAATCACCTAAATCTTAGCTGGGTCAACTTGGATTCCCAAAAATGAAATGAAATGACCTAATACAATGCCCTGGTTCATCATCATGTGGCACTTTTCAGTGCTCAAAGAGAGGTGTGCTTCAATACACCTCTTGAGTACTTTTTCAAGGTTTTGGAGGGCATCTTCAAAGGTCACTCCATAAGGAGTAAAGTCGTCCATGAATATTTCTAATGAATCATTTAGCATATCAAAAAATATTCCTATCACTGCTCTCTGAAATGTCGCTAGGGCATTACACAACCCAAATGGCAGTACTCTATAGGCAAAGGTTCCCCATGGGCTGGTAAATGTGGTTTTGTCCTGATCCTGGGGTGCAATCCTAATTTGGTTGTATCCACTAAACCCATCCAAGAATGAGAAGAATTTCTTACCTGCTAAATTATCCAATACTTGATCAATAAAAGGTAAAGGGAAATGATCTTTTTGTGTTGCTTTATTTAATGATCTATAATCTACACATACTCGCCATTTCCCATTCTTTTTTGGTACAATTACGAGTGGAGAAACCCACTCACTGTCAGATATTGGGTATATGAATCCTACATTTAGGAGCTTTTGAAGTTCCTCCTTTACAATTTCTCTGAGGTTAGGGTTCATTCTTCGTTGGGGTTGGCAGACTGGTCGGGATCCCTCCTTGATGTATATACGATGAGTACATAATTCAGGGGAGATTCCTTTCATGTCTGTGTAATCCCATGCGAATGCCTCTTTGTTTTCTTGGAGTAACTTTATTACTTTCTGTTTTTCATCCTCCATCAAATCAGGATTTATATTCAGCGTTTTACTAGGCTCGATTTCAACTGTTGTGCTCTTGGAAGAGTTACCTAGTGCTGTTTGGCATAAATTTTCATTATTCATATTCTGCTGGGATTCCGGTTCTAGGATTGCAGCGAAGTGATTAGATGTTTCTGGGTTAACCGAAGAGGGTTCAGAGATAAAACTACTAATTAGCTCATCTTCGGTAGAATCTTTAAAGGTCAAAGCTTGTCCAATAGTTAATATTGGTTGTGTTTCCTCATCCTCATAGTCTACCCATATAGAATTATCACTGTTAATCATGGGAGTGGCATGGGGATAGAGGGTGAGCTGTTTGGTTTCTTGTCCATTGGAGATGGTCATTGACCCAGATCTACAGCTGATGAAAGCATCTGCTGTAGCCAACCAAGGTCTCCCTAGAATCAACGGATGACCCCCCAACTTTGTTTTGGTTTGTAAGACCACAAAGTCAACTGGGTAGTTCCATGATTATACAGAGATTATAAGGTCTTCAATGACCCCTTCCGGTTTGATCATAGAACGGTCAGCTAGCTCTAAGATAGTAGGAGTTTCCCTGATAAAATTTTTCAATTGAAGCAATTGAGCTGTCTCGAGAGTCGTGATGTTTATTGCAGCTCCTAAGTCTACTAAGACCTTAGAGATAAAGGGTTTTCCTACCTGGACTGTTGCTGTAGGGTGACCAAGGTCACCATACTTGACAGGATCGTCTTTTTCAGTCATTAAGGCAGTTAATTCCCCCATCACATGAACTGTGAGGGGGTCTTTAGCCTTCCTTCCAGGTTTCTTTACACAGATGTCTCTAATAGTTCTAGCGTATATAGGAACATCCCTTAGTGCTTGCAATAATGGGATTTTAACATACAAGTTCTGTAACTCTCCTAACAGATTGAAGGTAGGCTGTTCAGGTACTTTAGTGAGAGTTAGTCTTTTAGGGAATGGTGGGTCTACCATTTGGTCATTATTGTTGGGTGTTGTTTCTACTGTTTCAGTATTATGGTTAGCTGATTTCTCTTTTCTAGTCTCTTTTTTATTAGAGTCCGTGATATCATCTATAATAGGTTCCATTATTCTCCCTGAGCGGAGATGGATGTCATTACATTGCAGGGGAGGAATAGACTGACTCTGAATGTCAATAACTTGCAAGGCTTTATTATTCGGGTTAGGGTTGGGTTGTACAGGCAGTTGTGGTCTCATTGTCTGATTATTCGGAGGATTATTAGGTGGTAAGGAAAGAGATTGATGTTGTTGAGGAAAAGGTATCTGTTGGGCTACCCAGTTTGGATTCCATTGATTAAAGTATGGTTGCTGAGTGGCCCAAGGATTCCACATAGTAGGATCGGGAAAAGGTTGCTGCATAAGTGAAAAGTTCATTGCGTTGAAGGGTGGGTATTGCATCTGATTCATGGGTGGGTAAAAAGGAGAACTATTATTCCAACGATTGAATGTTGTATTAGAGCTCATACCTTGTCTTTGCGGCCATTGCCTCCTTTGCGTCATTAGATACACCGCTTCAGCTTCTTCTTCAGTTGTTTGTAGTTCTGCTTTGATTCCAAGCAAAGAGGGGCATTGCTGTGTTTCATGATCCTTCTCGAAGATTGTGCATATAGGCATCCTATCCAGTGGGCATTCTCTAAGTGGATGTTTCTCTCTGCATTTTGAACAGAAAATCGCCAGAGCAACTTCTACTTCTGCCTGTTTCTTTTTGACCTGTAGAGAGTCAATCTGTGAAGCAAAATAACTTAGCATTTCAGTTTTAAATTCTTCTAATAAGTTACCTATCTCTGCTCTTGTTGCTCCTCCACTGGCTGACTTTTGAACCCTTGAATACACATTATCTCTGCCTTTCGATCTGCCTGCCACTCCCCTTGAACACCGCATACAGAGCTTAATAATTTCTTCAAAGGGTTCTTTAGAAATTTCCCCTTTTCCAAGCATGTTCAGCATGTCCAGGCAATCATCTCTTACCCCTTTTAGCAGTATGGTCTTCAAAATATCTTTTCTCATATTAGGATGATCAGACCGCTGCAGATTATACTGTAATATTTCCACGAAATCTTCTAAATTCTCGTCCTCTTTTTGGACCATTTTAAACAATTCTTTCTTTCTTTCTCTTGTCCGACAGTAGTCTTGATACTTGGCCAGAAATTCCTCTTTCATTTGGTCCCAGGTGGTGATTGCGTGAGCTCCCAAGCTCATAAACCACCTCAATGCGTTCCCTTTTAATGTTGCTGGAAACAATTTCAGCTTCTGATTAGGACTTATGTAATCATAGCTTCTGCACAGTATGTCGAATTCGAAGAGGAATTCGTCTGGATCCTCGGAGGACAACCCATGGAAATTGGGTAATGCCGAGAGTGGAATATTTTTCATGGGGGTCGTTCCTCTCGGAAGTTCCCCAATAGGGAATTCCAGGGTAGAGAGCGAGTTTTCCCCTCTCCCTTCTATTCTATTATCCTCCATCGAGATTTTTCTTGAATTGCTTGCCTTGTCTTCTGTATCTTCGGGTTCCTCTTCCGGTTCCTCGGTGTACTCTGGTGCTTCCAGCTCCCTCTCAGGTCCTATCACTTCCTCCGTTTGCTGGTCTGTTTGTGAGGAGTATTGGATCTGGGGTCTCCGGGAACTCGTCCTCTGTGATGCTTCGGCCTTAGAGATGATTTCGTCGATGAAAGTCTTCCTTCCTCCTTTGTCGCCTGTAAAATTAGGTTTCTTGCGTCCTCTCATACACCTGTTATTTTCACAAAGAAACCATTAATTCTTTTAGAGTTCTTTAGTTGCCTTCCCCAGCAACGGCACCAAAATGTTGCCTAGTTGAATTGTTTATGAATTAAACATTCAAGTACCACATTAATTGTCGACCAGGGAAAGTCTTTTTATTTCAAAGGCACTGCGTACTGTATGTACTTAAAGTCTAAAAGCATCGAAAGCTGTAGTATACGTAATTCTTACGCTATGTCATTACAGTACTTGTTAAAATGAAAACAATTAATTAGAATTACAAATCTGAAAAGCAAAATAATGGACGCTCTGTTGGCAGAGGATCAGGACCCTATCCTCCAGATGGGGACGTTCAACACCTGCCCCTGTAATCAGAATTACTGATGCACAATGCACTCTCATTCACCGGTGAGAAACAAAACTCAAAGATCAATGAAACAGAGCACTAGTAAAGTAAAGAATACCAGAGGTAATGCTATCAAATCCACATAGAGTACCGAAAAGAAATTACTGCACACTTACACACTTGACAGGAACGTAAATGGGTGAATCTTGTGAAGAAGGTGGGCCCAGTCCCTCTCACAAGATTCCCCAGGAAAACGAAGAAGGAATTAAGTGCTCAAAACAATTTTATATTCATCTGCCAAAAAGATCAAATACAAGAGGACTCAGACTTGCTGATGTTCTCAGAATCTCAGTTACAGATCGACCATCCCCCCCTTCGTTTCATGTAGATGTCTCCTCTTTATAGAGGAGACATCTATTACAATAGAATATTACAGCCTATTCAGTTAACCCATTTTGTCAAAAATAAGCAATTCAGAGTGCTATTACAACAATATGATAATACATCCTTTTCTTGAGCTTTAGCTGTTACATGGCGGGTAACTGATTTTGACTGTCTTCTCGGGATCTTCATGTTCCTTCGCCATTTCCCCATGCTGTTTATGCTGACTGTGTTCTTTTTCTTTAGACTTCCGCTTGATTATGCCACGTCACAATTCTCTAAATAGCTGCCATCTGTTGTCCATGGCTGTTACAAAATAGCTTGCTTTAGGTAATCGTTGTTGCTGGTGTTGCAGCAACTGCTCATTGTGACTCCTGCAAGCTTAAGACAATTATTTGACAATTTAGTCAGCGTTTCCAAGGATAAGTATAAAGATATTCACGAATATGAAATAAACAATTAAACATAGACTTGCGGAAGGTTACTTCATACCTTGGGGTTAATATGTCATTATGAAATAAAAGCCTTTACTTATGACTGCAAAAGGGTAATTATACGGCAAAAGATAAGGTCAAAAATAGGTCAATTGTGAGTCCCAACATAGATGTCATCTTAGGAGTACAATGGTTGCAAACACTAGGGGCGTATTCTAAAAATCACCAAAAAAAATTCATTAAGTTCAAAATGAATGGAAAGAAGTATAATTTGTTTAGATTCCAAGCCCCACCTACCCAAATCATTTATGCTCAACAAATGAAGAAGCTTATTTGCAAAGGAGCTCTAATATTCATCACACAATGTCAACAATTAGAGTTATTATTGATGCAAGGAGTTCACCAACAGTCTAAAGTTACAACCTTAATCCATAAATATGACAAGGTATTTCAAGAATTACTGTTGGAATTACCTCCTAAAAGAAAATTGAACATATCAATAAAGTCAAACCAGATTCGACACCAGTAAATGTAAAACCGTATTGTTACCACTATCATTATAAAATTGAAATAGAAAGGCTGATACATGACCTATTAAAGTATGGAGTCATTACAAAAAGAAACAATCCATATGTTGCACCAGTAGTGTTAGTCAGGAAGAAGGATGGGTCCTTCCGGTTATGTATATATTATCGGTAATTAAACAAAATTACTATTGAACACAAATTCCCCATTCCATTTATTGATGATTCTCTAGATAAACTCTGTGGTGCAAAATATTTTTCAAAATTAGATTTGAGGTCAGGATACTATAAAATTTAGTAAGATTAGAAGATTTCAAGAAGATGATGCTCAGAACTCATGAAGGGCACTACGAGTTTGAGGTAATGCCATTCGGTTAAAAATGCACCAACCACCTGCCAGGCAACCATGAATGGACTCTTTCACCCATACTTGCAAAAATTCTTATTGGTATTCTTTGACAATATCCTCTTCTACAAAAAAACATGGATGGAGCACCTCAAGCATCTAAAAGAAGTAATTTTCATATTAAATAAGTAACAATTTTATGTAAATTTATCAAAATTTACCTTTGGGCAGAAGGAAGTTGAATACACGGGACATACCATATCCAGATAAGGAGTCAAAGTGGATCCCAGAAAAATTAAAACTATTAAAGAAAGGCCAAAACCCAAGAAAATTTCACAACTACGAGGATTTTTAGGTTAGGATAGGTATAACATAAGGTTTATAAAGAACTATGCACATTTTACTACACCACTCACAATTTTTTTCAAATGGAACACTTTTCAATGGAATAAACAGGCAGACAAATGCTTTGATAATCTAAAAAAAGTAATCTCAACCACACCGGTACTGGCAACTCTAGATTTATCCAAAGCATTTGTAGTCAAATGTGATGCTCCAGGATTTGGAATTGGAGTAGTTTTAATGCAAGACAACCATGCTATAGCCTCCGAAAGCAGGAAACTTAATAAATGAGAAAGCATGAAGTCAACTTACCAAAAAGAGATGCTGTCCATCACACTTGCATTAAATAAATGGTGACAGTACCTACTTGGAAGTAAGTTTTCAATTTGAACTAATAAAAATAGTCTTCAATTCCTACTTGAACAAAAAACATTATCTAAATAAGAACAAAAGTGGGTGGAGAAAATTTCAGTATTCAACCTAGAAATACTACACAAAAAAGGGAAGTAAAATGTCATAATTGATGCACTCCCACAAAAAGATGATGAGAACACAACCTGCACCACCTTGGTAATTGTTCCTAATTGGTTAGATGAAATACGAGTTGAGTATGCCAAGGATTTGGACTATGGTACTATGATCGAACATATCAGTCAATATGCTAACTTTGAATTGAAAACGACATATTATGGTACAAAGGTAGAATTTATCCAACTCCATCATCCAAGTATAGAATGAAACTTCTAAAAGAATCAAATAGTTGTCCAGCAGCTAGGCATGTTGTACTCTTAAAAACCTACTACAATATTCGTCAGTCGTTATACTAGAAGGGTATGAGTAAGGAAATCCAAAAATATGTCACTAAATTTGATGTTTATTAAAGAAATAAGGGAAACAATATCCCAACTCCTGGTTTACTACACCCATTACATATTCCAAATAAAAAATGGGAGGAAGTCTTGATCAATTTCATTGAAGGACTACCTATGTTTGATGGTAAGGACAACATATTTGATGTAGTAGACAAACTCATCAACTATGTAATCAAAAAAACTGACACAACCAAGAAAATTACGAAAGTGTTTTGTAAAAACATTTAAAAACTACATGGTTTTCCCAAGGTTATTGTCAATGATAGAGATGCAAAATTTAAAGGCAATTTTTGGAACGATTTCTGGAACGAAGCAGGAATATCTCTCAACATGAGTTCGGTTTATCATCCCCAGACAGATGGTCAAACTGAAGTTGTAAATAAATTCTTGGAAACATATGTTCATTGTTTCATCACCTACAAACAAAAAAAATGGTCTCAGTGGCTACATCTGGCTAAATGGTCGTCCAATACCACCTATCATACTTCAACTAAAATAACTCTTTTTCAAGCCATATATGGCTATGAACCACCCAGGTGGAAGGATTTTGCACTGCATAATTCAAAGGTTCAGGCAGTAAGGAACTACTTAGAATAAATCCAAAGAATTATTAACTTGCTAAAAGAAAATATAACAATGGTACGTAATAGAATGAAGCAACAAGCCGACCAACACTTCGCAGAAAGATAATTCGAAGAAGGAGATTGGTTTTTCGTTAGAATTCAACCCTATAAGTAGATATCATTAAAACAACAAGGGAAAATATGTTCTCACCTAAGTATTACGGAACATACCAAATAATAATAAAAAAGTAATTTGGCTTAGGGACTAAAGCTATCAAACCATTGTCGTATTCATAACATATTTCATGTATCAAGCCTAAAAAAGGTAATGGGTCAAAATAAATAAGCTCAAACAGAGATACCTGAGACTGATGAAGAAGGAAGGATCATATTAGAACCTAAAGGAATACTCGCTACCAAAAGAAGAATCATCATGGGAGACATAACGTTTTTTCCAACAACAAGCAACATTGCCTATGCTTTAAGGCTAAATAATTTTAAGGGAGAGGCAATATTATGAATAAAAACTTCATATATATCTATATCTATCTATCTATCTATCTATATATATATAAATATATTATATATATATATATATATATATTATATATATATATAATATAATTATATATTATAATAATTTATAATAATAATAAATATAAATAACAAATCAATAAATTAGTTCCATTAATTATGAAATGCCACTTATGTCAAAATACATGTTGTTTAACCTTCCAGCGAGTCAACTCCTATAAAGGAGAACCGCCCAAGGACTTGTAATCCATCTTCAAAAATTTGAATAATAATATATTATGTTTTAAATATAAATGAGTCTCCAAGTGACAATTCTCATGAACAAGTTTCTTTTGTTCCACAAACCTTGGGATCTCAGGCAGGCAGGAACAGCTAGCTCAATGTTCTCAATCATCCATGCTCTCTGTAGATCATCAACATATCATCGTGCTCATATCTGGTAATCAACATGTCTCAATAGCAATTGTCACATGTACATACATGACATCAAATCAAATATCATATTAGAACAAAAATATACATATCATAAAAAGGATACCATAGTCATCCTCCCTCTTAAGGAGGTATCAACACTATCTCAATATTTGAAGATATTCCTGTCCTAGTTATATATGGGATTCTATGCCAATCAGATCCCACTTTTTGTCACTCCAATGTATCCATGTCATAACCATAGATTTCTCAAATGAATTTTTAAAGAACTACCCATAGCTAGCCATGCTAGCAACATCATACTCAACCTCAGTCGTGCTTAAATATATAGACTTATCATACAAAAACATCATGGAAGATTTCATACTAAGGTATCATACGAATGTTCTCAACAATAATGATCCCAATCATCATCAGTACATTCATGTAGTCATATATCATAGGAAGAGTATCGCATATCAAGAAAGTTTCATCACATGCAAATATCTTGAAGGGTGTTTGGTGGAAACTCTATGTGTATGAAGCAGCTCAATCATTAATTGACTGAATTTCTATGTACAATATATATGTATACAAACAGGTGTTCAATTGGAACATCAATGCTTCAATCAAATGTCGGTTGCAAAGTTGAGTTCAACAATATATCTTCACAACTTCTTCAAATTCAATCAGAGTGTCCAAGGATTATGAATTTCCACTTTCCAATTTTTTTTCAATAACTTCATGAATAGATTTTCTCTTCAAGATGCCATGATTATTCATTTCAAAATTTATAGGCCATATCCCTCTTACTTTCATCATCAAGGACTCATAACCTGGCAAGAATAAAACATCAATATATATAAAAACTGAAATTAAAGGCATACCTTGGACTGCTTTGGAAGTAGAGGTTTGGATCAACACATCTTCTTGGCTTCACCGAATAACTTTCAATGCAGGCATATCAGGATTGGGGAGCTTTCTTCATGTAATTATTTATGCAAATATAACACTTTACCAAACCAATATGCTAAGTCTTACATATAACAATATTGTGAAATCAAATCAACTAAGTCAGCTTACCAAAGTTTTAGATGCCAGATCAAAACTAATACAAAACTCATCTATATCATTATGAAAAATTCTTTTGACTAGGTAACAGGTAGATCTCACATCAAAATGGGACTTTATATCAACAAATTGTCATTTACCAAGCAATATCAATCCAAATTTCATCGAGTTATTTTCATGATCATAATATCAGTCACTAGATGCAAATGCCTACAACAAGAATAAGTTATTCAGGTTCCATCCATTTATTGTGACATTACTTCATACTGAATCACAACTATCAATACTTCAACCATTATACTAAGAACAATGACCAATACAAAACCATTATCGAATACTAATATTAGTCACTAAAAGTCACTATGCCCATTTATCATTGTTATCAAGGCAAATAATCAGTCATCAAATCAAATCATTAGTCATCAGGTCAAATCCAAAATTTGTTATCATGGAGAGATATATAGAACACAACATATCTCAATCATCAAGTCAAAGTTTTAAGTCATTATCATGTCAAAACTCCAAACACTTCTCATGTATATCAATCAACCAAATTTGGTCAAACTCTTGCAGCAAAAACTCCAATGATTAAATCATAATGACATATCTATTTGCATATCTTGATCAATTGCAAACACAAGTTTAGTATACATATTCATATTACAGTAAACATTCAAACTTCCCTACTCATAGAACTTTATGTTGTCTGCCTCATGTCTATAGGAATGACATTCTTCAAGTGAACATCTGATTTCATACTCGCACCCATAGGCCTTCCTCCAAGTGGTTGAGAGGTTATAGTCAGATCCTTAAGCTTTCTTCTATGCGACTGAGGCTTAGAGTAAGGGAAAACTCCCTCTTTTCATATCAAAACTTTGCTATGGATCAATCAATATTAGATATTTGTTTATTCATGTCCATAAAGCTTATTTCAACAACAAAGAATATAAATATAATGAAAATGATAATGTGAGTAAAAATCTTATGGAGAGATTCTACATCTGAATGGGAAACCACTTCAATTATCTTCATTCATGCCATCAACCTATCTCTAATGCTATCAAGCATCAGCATATATGTTAGATCATAAAATAAGATTATATCACCTATTCATCATGGTTATATCATGTTATCATCAACTAATTCATCATGACATCAATCTTTCATCAAGGGTTAGTGTCAAATAGCTAATAATAGTATACTTTATGAATCATGATCACAACATTACTTGTTTGTCACGTAGCTCAATCCATTCAGTTAGGTCATTCAATTTTTTGATAACCCATTGATAAGCACCATTATTGCAGCAAGGATGTTGCAACTCTTGGGGCTACTGACTTTACTTCACCAACCCGAGGTTCATACAAACTTGAAGGTGATAGTGTTGTATACACAAGTAGATGTAATTGGTCTACTCTTTGTCATTACTGAGTTGGGGTGATAGACCACTAGAGTTTCTTAAACTAGCCTTCTATTGACTAGAAGAAGTCGGATTACCAACTAGAGAGGGGAAATTTACCCTAATTGGGAGAAAAGAAATGGGGCCTATTGCAAGAATGAAAGACTGAAAGAATGCTTGCAAAATAACATGAAATCCTCTATCTACTTGCTAACATACCTTGCTTGAAAAATAACCCTAATTTAATAGATGTAAGGTTTTAACTAATCTAAGTATGAAATATGATCTAGAGAGTACTACCTATTGTGTGCATGAATAAATATATAAGAACTCTTTTTCTTTATCTTTTTGATTGAAAAATGTAAATGCTAATCTTTCTTTGTTCTTTGGAAGGGGATATAGGTGTGGAGGAAGAGGAGTACAATGGTTCTAATGGCTTGGAGGTAAAGTAGGGGCCTAATCATGGCTTTAATGATGAATTTTCTCAATTCGGGCTCAAAACAGGTTGCTATAGGTTTTCCTATAGGATGTACTAGTTCACCTACATGATCCCCTGTTTTACTACAGGAACAGGCTAAAAGCTTAGGAAGTGGTCTAGAAGGTGGGATGGATCTTGGAAAAAGTGAATAAGGAGGGAATAAGGCATGGGAGTGGTAGGAACTTACTCTGAACTCAAGCCAAAGCTTTAAGATAGTTGGATTTTCTCAATGGAAATGGCAAGTTTTCCTCATAAAACAAGAATTTGGATTGAGACCTTAGTGACTTTTGGAAATCATGGGAAGATATGGCTAGGATGAGGCTAATGCAATAAGGTATCCCTACAATGTAGAAAATCCTACAACAACACACATCGTTGTTGGAATTTATAGATAATTTCATCTAAAAACAAGAAGGGTTTATTCAAAATAGAAGAAAGCAAAGTTATCTCCATTTATTTTCTAAGTTCATGTATGGAAGTGCTTGAAACAAATATAAAATCGATATGAAATCAGTGCAAAACCTAAGAGATCAGAAATACCAATTTCTGCGTATCCTATGAAATTGAAATAAAATTACCTAATTAGCAAGAAACCCCATATTACACAAAAATCAAGAATTCTATGTTTTTGGGTTTTATGGTAAGTCTTCCTCAAGCCATGATACCTGAAAGGGAAAAATAAGGTGAAAACCACTTGGTGTTAGCCTTTTTTGAATATATTCTTGTCACTATGATGCTACCATTAGAACTATCTACAAATGGAAGCAAACTAATTAACCCTACCAATATTTTCAAATTGACAGCACCAAAATCAGTTTATCAACTAACTATGAGTATAAGCTAAGCGTACATATACAACAAGAGGAACCTATGCTACTAGGGTTGGGCCCTAACCCAAGAAATTCAGCCCTATGAGTCAACTCAGTGCTAGATCAAGGGAATGTTTCTCATTTTCATTGAAATATCATAAATACACAAGAGTGCTTAGTTACAATGCTTCAACTTGAAAATTCTGCTTAGCTATCTTGCATAAAAAATTTGAATCCTAATGAGGCTCTAGGCCTCTTGATTTATACAAATTATTTAACCAACGACTTCCTTAAATTTAGGGAGGCTTGGCTCCCAATCTCGAGATCAAGTGGTCTTTAACTGTCACTGGCTTGGCTGCCAATGAACCTCATGAATCTGTTGCTTGTAACTCGAAGTTGATGAGATTTGATTGGAGAATCTTTGAGTGAGTTAGGAGTTAAGGAGGGAGATCCTATATCCCAGAATCCCTCTTACTTGTCTTCATTTGAGTTCCCGCACTTTAATTAGCCAAAACATGCTCCAAAACCTGCAATCAATGCATATTAGACCACTAGACATGACATCTCATCTTTATTCTCCTCATTAAGAAAAATATAAGTAAAACATGTAAAGAATTATGAGAAAAGTTGATTTTAGTAAGTTGGAGGTGCATTAAGGTCCATATAATTTACCCATTGATGAGCCTCGTCAGCCATAATTACTAAACACATCAAAACAAAACCATGGTCAAAAAATATTTTGAATATGAATCTTATCATTATACTTCTATCATCGTGGCTACCATGCTTTTCATAAATAACATCAATAATATCAAGTTATCATCTACTGGAATCAAGGTGCTAGCCTTCTTTATGGAATCAAGATATTCAAAATGATATATGTTAGCCAAACATCAAGTGAACCAATATATCACAAGTCAATATTTCCAAGTAGCTTCATAAAATCATGAAATTCATCATGTCTAAGAGGTAAGATAAGACCATTCGTAATTCTCTCTGATTAGTAAAAGATCCCATCAACCCCAAGGACATGAAGGGTGTTTATATTATTCCTTGTTCATGTGGAACCCCCTACATTGGTGAGACTAGACACTCTATTAATCAAAGGATTAATGAGCACGCAACTGACCTAAAACATGGGAGAACCAAGTCCTCTTCACTAGCAGAACATGCAGAGAAGACTAAACATCATGTTTGTATTGAGGAAGCCCGAGTGATTGCTAAGGTTACGTAATTTCATCACCAGAAATTTAGGGAAGCTATTGAGATTGAAAAAAGGCCAAGTAATATCAATAGGGACGATGATTGGAAGATCAGTAGTTGTTGGATCCCTGCCCTATCTTCCCAGTCATATCTCCCCTCTTCATCGCCTCCCCCCTCTATCAATGACTTGAACTAATTTTTCCCCTTTCCTTTTCTATAAGATTGCCCTTGTCATAACTAGTTGAATGAATGAATATTCCCCCTTTTTAGACAGCAAGTTCTGGTTCTATTTAGATAGATTAATGAATAAATTTATATTAAAAAGTTTCCCAAAACCATTAATGATAAAAATATTACCACTATTATAATGTTATGATAATAGTTTAATAATATTTAGTATTATTAATTTTAAGGATAATATTATATCCATACTTTTAATATATAACATATGACTCCATTTTTATAAAACTCAATAGAAAAACCAAAAAAAGTATTAAATGGCATTATAAAATATTAATATTTTTACACTAATACATTGATAGTAATATTATAATTAAATAATTTTAACCAACCAAATATATCCGTTTCTTAATCAATTATGGCCTTGGTCCAATCGAGTCTAATATAGCCATTTTTCCAGTCAAACCTAATCATTGGAAGATCTGCCATCCCTATTTAACATATAGCCATGATCTGTTTTTTTCAACTTGTCTTGACGATGAACCACACTCGTTGGTTCAAAACATGTCGACAAAGATTTTTTGATGTGATTTTTCCGAAAATATTTCTATAAACTTAGGAAAGATATCTTTTCACTACGAAGTACATCATTTCGTCATAGATATCATGAATCCAAATCATTTTCATATCCATGAGCCCTTTGCGTAGGAGACATTCTCATCATAGCATGGTACTTACCTTGCCATCAATATTTCAGTTGAAAAATAAATTTGAAACAATAGACCATGCATACCTTGTAATATTCAAATACCTATGCACCTTCTTATTTTAAATAAGTAGCTTGTAGCATTTTGTCACCTTTTCATAAAGTGCCTCTTTACCTTTTCCAATGCTAGTTCTTCTCTTCTTGCACTAGCCATCTTTCCTGCATCTCAAATGATCCTTAGGAAGGATCCAATTATCATATCTCATAAACAAGTTAGAAGCATCCAAATACTCATATATACATGGAGGAAGTATAAGTAATACAAAAATCAAATCAATAAGCCTAAACAAATGTAAAGACATAACATAGTATCATAAATTGAAAAGTACTTATCTTCAATGAGAGTTAATCATCTCCCTCTTGAACCAGCGTTCAAGAGCTATCACTATCCATAGGCCACTTGATGCCTTCAATATATATTCATCAACTTCATAAAAAACCAACCCTAACATAAACTATTTTAGCTAGTGCTTCATCAAATCTATCGCAATTGCTTGAGCATCTTCACATTTACCATGCTAGGGTTTCTAGATTTCATATCTCAAATATTTTTCCATTAACCAGGGTTTCTCCCAAACCCTAATGTCACAATATCCATCAAACCCTAATACATGAATTTCCTAAGGTTTCCTTAAAACCCTAGAATTATTTTATGTCTCCTCCATCCTCTCTTGCTTCCATCAATGTATCCATGAGTTTTCTTTAGCCTAGATCTGATTCCGTGTTATTTTTTCATAGGGCTATTATATTGTTCTTTGCTTTGATAATTTCATTTCTTCATTAAAAAATTACATTCACCCTATACCATTATTCAAACTTAGATCATTATTAAACAACATATGCAATTATATAAAAATAAAAATATCATCATCATGAATAAAGGAACAATAGAAAAAAGCATTCACACATAGAGTCAAGATGATTGGTCAGAGACCAGGGAAAAATCCACAATGGGGAAAACCTTTTGAAATTATTCTTATTAGATTCTTATCGAATGATTAAAAAAAAAGAGTACAATGATCCATATCTTCATTCATACAACTATTCATCAAAAGTAACTACAACATCCATGAAATGAACCCAATAATGCCTATACTCAAAATCTTGATTTTGAAGCCTATAATGAACTATCAATGTCTGCGGTCAAATTCCAAACACTTTGGTCACTGAGTGAAATATTGGGACAACTGAAATTCCATTATTTAGGTCTCTGTCGCACGGAGGAGGATTCATGCATGTGAATGGGAAGCTTCATGTCACTCTATGGATCCTATAAGTAAGCGACTGTAGTGTGAAATTGATAATTTGAAACTGTAAATGTTAGTTGTGTGAAGGGATATCTGTGTGCAACCCAAATGCTTTGGTCGCATGGATGATCATGGTAGCAAGCATCTATAATCAGGCTCTCTTTGTCATGTTCATGTGACTCAGGCCCAAAAACCTAAAATACATATGCCAGATTCAGACCATGCAATTTCATCTTCGAGCAAATGTGTTCCTTCGCAGACGAACCTTAGACTTATGTGAGCCAAAAACCAAGATAGAAGAGTGTCTCATGATGATGTCCAAATGAGGTAAAATTCCCCTGTATTTATATCCTTCTAAGGTTGTCTACTTTACTTCAGGGCTAACCTTATCTAATATGTACATGTGTGTTTTTCTTCATAAGTACACTTTTCCTTCTCCATTTTGAGTGATATTTAGGTTGATTTTGGTCTTGTCGAACTGAGGAATTCAATACAATCATCATCTCCATGAAATGAGCTATCCAAAGTGGAATTTGACTGTAGTTTCATATTTTAACATACATAACTAATTAGAGTGATTAGTTAATCATGTCAAATTCATCATGTCAACTTTCCTCGTAATCATATACCACTTCTATTCACTGTAACTTAACCACTTTTCGACTCATTTTCCTTTTTTTTATGTGACCTTGTGACATTTTCATTTTGACTAACCCTTTATCTTTCATTATAGGACCGAGGCTGGCCAAGTTAACTAGCCACCTTTTCTTATAAAATCAACTTCCTTCATATTCCTACAATTTAATCATATTCGTACCTATGAGGGAGTATTGGTGAGATGACATACCTCTTGGTCCTTTTCCTCACTGATGCATGCTTGATAGTGGTGTCAATTTGTTCTTCTTGACTTAGCTGCATATTCTCAACTGCATTTTTCTTCTTCTTCTTTTGTTGATGATTTTCTCCTTTGATGATATATAGGTGTTGGCTTTTATTGCTATTGGGATTCTTGATGATGTTGAGCTATCGAGGAGCTTCCTTATTCTTGTAGTACTTGTGTTGAAGGTGGGTTGGAGTTTCTATGGCCTTTTTTGTGGAATAGGCTGCTATAGGATTTCCTACAGGATGTCCTATAGCTGCCTTTTTATTGAATTTCCACATCTTTTCTCTACTCTGAAGTTGAATGGGTATTGGAATAAGTGGAAGATCTGGTTATGGAGTGGAAGGTGACATAGGTTGTTGTTGGCATGCCCCTTTCTTATGTTCTTTTTCTTCTCCCTTTTATCTATCTATCTATCTATATATCTATCTATCTATCTATCTATATATATATCTATCGATATATATATATATATATATATATATATATATATTATATATATATGTTATATTTTTATATTTTATAAACTTGATTTTTTTCTGATGGACACAGGCGTGACATGGTCATGAAGGGTGTTGACTCAGGTGTGGTGAGGTCAATGGCTCTTTTCATATTCCAAAACAGGCTTGTGTAACTATTTTTCCACTTGACTGCCCTTCCTATACTTTTTCAAGACCTCCTGTAATACCTACAGGAAACTCTTGTAGTATTACAAGGAATCCTGTAGAAAACATAGAATTGATTGGAATTGGAATCTAGAGTTGAGTATGGATGGAAGAACATTGGGATTATGGAGGAGATGAGATGGATGAAAGAAAACATAGTTTGTTCTGGGGCCTGATGTCCTCTCTATCTTGTGTTCGTCATCTTCTTGCAAACCTACAAAAACATAATTTTTTTTTTGTAATTTTTTGTTCTCTTTTTCTATGAAAGACAACTAGGCTCCCTTGAAGGAGGTTTTCATCCTTGTTTCCTGCCTTGCGTGCCTCGAAAGAGGTTTTCAAGCAAAGGTATTTTATTTTATAATTTTATTTTTTTAATACTCTTGGGCTGGCTCAAGAGCTTTTCAACCCAAAAGTTTGACTGAGGTGCCTCATGGAGGTTTTCACCTAGGTCTCTTTATTTTTTCCTTTTTTTTCTTCAAAATCATTGGCTTGGTGATGCTACTGACGAATTCATGCTTTCATAAGGGCTTTTTGTATACTTTTAACCTATACCCATTTACAAGTAAAGGGATACCCTCTGCATTGATGGTTCTTATTTGAACAACGCCATTATCATGAAACTTTTCCATGACATAGGGTCCCAACCATCTGGTCATTAACTTGCCTTTGAAATATTTTTACTGGGAGTCATACAACAAGGCCTAGTCACCTTCTTGAAACAATTTGTTCTTGATATTTCTGTCATGCCATATTTTCCTTTGTACTTGAGTCACTTCTGTGTGCAGGAGGGCTTGCATCCTAAATTCATCTAGCCCATTCAGCTGAAGCAATCTTTCCTGTTGTGCCCTTATGACATCTAGATCCAGTTGTGCTACCATCCTTAAGGTGTTGTACTCAAATTCAATGCGCAACAGGGATTTCTTCCCATAAGCCAGCTCATAAGGAGTGAAGCCAGTGGTGGTCTTCCAAGCAGTGTTGTAGGCCCAAGTGGCCTCCACTTTATTGTCTTCCCAATCCTTTCTACTGCTGCTAATCACTTTGGTCAGAATGCCTTCCAATGCTCGATTGGTGATTTCCACTTGCCCATTAGCTTGTTGGTGGTAAGGAGTGGACTTTCTATGCTTGATCTTATGTTGGATTAAAATATTTTCAATCGTGTGGGATGTCAATTGACTACCTTGATCAATGACCAACTCTCTAGGGTATCCAAACTTATAAAACAAATTCTCCATCAAGAATTCGACTACTTTTTCTTCTTTAGCTACCTTGATACCTTTGGCTTCAGCCCACATTGTTAATTAGTCAGTGCACACAATGATGTGCTTCTTCTATCTAGATGGAAGGTCAATGGGCCCGATGAAATCCATGCCCCACTTGTAAAATGGCTTGAAAGTCACTTGAGGTTGAAAAGGCATTTCATCCCTGGGGATAGGCTTCCCCATCCTTTGGCATCGATCACATTAGCTGGTATACCTTTTTACATCTTGGTGGAGAGTTGGCTAGTAATAAGTAGCTTGTAGTGCCTTGAATGATGTTCTTTTGGCTACAAAGTGACCTCCACAACGCCCATCATGACAGGCCAGAAGGATGTCAAAAACCTCCTCCTCCCTAAAAAATCTTATCATAATTTGATCTGGACCCATCTTGAAGAGATTACCCCCAATCCAAGTGAATGGGGCACTTTTTCTTATGATTCCGCTCTTTTCTTTAGAGGAAAAATTTGGAGGGAACTGTGCAGATACCAAGTAGTTTTCTATGTCATCAAACCATGGAGAGAGAACTGAAATGGTGAATAAATGTTCATCTAGTAGCTGATCATCAACTATTCCTTCCTCACCTCCAGGAAAAGTCAATGTGGATAAAAAATGCAACTACATTCTCCTTTCCAGGCTTATCAATAATAGTTAGATGAAATTGTTTCAATAAAAGTAACCATCTAATAATATAGGCATTTACATTAGGTTTTTTCATCAAATATTTAATTGCAGTATGGTCGGTATGTACAAATGTTTGGTAACCAATAATGTAATGCCTAAATTTATTCAATGAATGGACAACAACTAGGAGCTCTTTTTAAGTTATTGTATAGTTTAACTCGGCTTTTGATAGATTCTTGTCGATGAAGTAAATGGCATAAGGTAGCTTGTCATCTATATGGCCTAGAGCTGCTCCTATAACTCTGTGAGAGGCATCAACATGAATGTGAAAAGGAAGAGCCTAGTTTGGGCCTCAGAGAATAGATGTGGTAGTTGATTTGTCCTTTAGGTTTTCTAGGGCCTCTTGGTAGCTTTTGAAGTCTTTGGCCAATAATCCAAATAAGGGAGAGGCTACCTTGCTGAAATCTTTTATAAATCTGCTATAATATCCAACTAACCCTAAGAAACTTCTAACATCCCTCTACCTCTATGGAGTAGGGACCCTGTTTATGATATCTATCTTATTTGGGTCTACTTGCATTGCTTCCTGGGATATTGAGTGACCTAGAACAGTCCTTGCAGTCATTAAGAATTCACATTTTTCAGGACTAAGGGATAAGTTCATTTCAATGCATTTGTTTAACACCTTTCCCAGGTTAGACAGGGCCTGCTGGAAATCACAACTATAGGGGGTGAAATCATCCATATAAATTTCTACTATATCATGGACTAGCTCTCCAAAGATGCTCATGACTACTCTCTAGAAAGTGGTAGGTGCATTGCATAAATCAAAAGGAAGGACCCTATAAGAAAAAGTACCCGAAGGACAGATCAAGGTGGTTTTATTGTAGTCCTCTAGGCTGATATGGTTTTGACTGTACCCGCTAAATCCATCCAGGAAACAGAAGAACTTCTTTCCTGCCAAATCATCTAATACTTGGTCAATGAAAGGTAGAGGGAAATGGTCCTTCTTCGTGGCTTTGTTTAGCTCTCAGTAATCCACACAAATCCTCCAATTTCCATTTTTATTTGGAACCAGCACTAGAGGAGACACCCACTCACTATCCAAGATGGGGTAAATGAATCTTGCATCCAACAACTTATGAAGTTCATCTTTGACTATATCCTCGAGGAATGGATTCATTCTCCTTTGGGGTTGGATGACTGGCTTGCAACTTTCCTTTATGTAAATGGGGTGAGTACACATTGAAGGGTGCACTCCCTTAATTTCCTTGTAATTCCAAGAAAAGGCATGCAAATGATCTATTAGCATGCTACATAACTCCTCTTCTTGGTGTATAGAGAGAGGGGTTGATTTTCAATGCTCCTTCAGGGCTGAATTCTATTTTCTTGACACGAGTAGGGTTTGAGTCAGCTGAGCATAGATCAACCGAATGGTTGTCCTTGGCTTACTTCAATACTTCCTCTAGAGACATGGTGTTGGGAGGTTGATGTTGGAGGATGTGTTCAATCAAGTCATCTTCATTAGGATGTCCTCCTCCCATAGTACTTTCTAGGGTATAGATTTGAGAGGAGTAGACTTCATCTTCTTCCTCCTCTTCTAGCCATAAAGGTAATTCATGATCTAGAAGCATCTAAATACTCAAATATACATGAAGGAATTATAACTAATACAAAAATCAAATCAATAAATCTAAACAAATGTAAAGACATAACAAAGCATCATAAATTGAAAAGTACTTATCTTCAATGAGAGTTAATCATCTCCCTCTTGAACGAGCCTTCAAGAGCTATCACTATCCATAGACCACTTGATTCCTTCAATATATATTCATCAACTTCATCAACAACCAAGCCTAACATAAACTATTCTAGCGGGTGATTAATCAAATCTATCGCAAGTGCTTGAGCATCTTCACATTTGTCATGCTAGGGTTTCTAGATTTCATATCTCAAATATTTTTCCATTAACTAGGGTTTCTCCCAAACGCTAACCTCATAATATCCATCAAACCCTAATACATGAATTTCCTAAGGTTTCCTCCTAACCCTAGAATTCTTCTAGGTCTCCTCCATCCTCTCTTGCTTCCATCAATGTATCCATGACTTTTCTCAGCCTAACTCTAATTTTGTGTTAATTTTTCTTAGGGATATTATATTGTTCTTTGCTTTGATAGTTTCATTTCCTCATTAAAACATTACATTCACCCCATAATATTATTCAAACTTAGAACATTATTCAACAACATATGAAATTATATAGAAAGAAAAATATCATCATCATGAATAAAGGAACAATAGAAGAAAAACATTCACACATAGAGTCAACATGATTGGTCGGAGACTAGGGAGAAACCCACTATGGGGAAAACCCTTTGAAATTATTCTTATTAGATTCTCATCGAATGATTAAGAAAAGAAGATTACAATGATGAAAATCTTCATTCATACAATTATTCATCAAAAGTAACTACAACATCCATGAAATGAACCCAACAATGCCTATACTCAAAATCCTGATTCTAAAGCCTATAATGGACTATCATTGTCTGCATTCAAATGCCAAACACTTTAGTCACTGAGTGAAATATTGGGACAATTGAAATTCCATTATTTAGGTCTCGGTCGAATGGAGGAGGATGGAAGCTTCATGTCACTCTATGGAGCCTACAAGCAAGCGACTGGAGTGTGCAACTGAGAATTTGAAACCATAAATTTTGGTTCCACGGAGGAAGATTTATGTGTGTGACTCGGATGCTTCGGTCACATGGATCATCCTGGTAGCGAGCAACTATAGTCAGGATCTCTTTTTCCTATTCCTATGACTAAGGCCCAAAATCCTAAAATAAATATGCGAGCTTCAGACTCTACAATTTCATCTTCAAGTGAATGTGTACCTCCATAGATGAGCCTCAGACTTGCGTGAGCCAAAAATTGAGATAGAAGAGTGTCTCATGATGATTTCCAAATGAGGTAGAGGTCACTTGTATTTATAGCCTTCCAAGGGTGTCTACTTTACTTTAGGTCCAACCTTATCTAATATGCACATGTGGGTTTTTTTTCATAAGTACACTTTTCCTTCTCCATTTCGACTAACATTTAGGTCGATTTTGGTCTTGTCGAACTGAGGAATTCAATACAATCATCATATCCATCAAATGAGCTATCCAAAGTGGAATTTGACCATAGCTACATATTTTAACTTATATAACTAATTAGATTCATTAGTTGATTTTATTTGATCATGTGCAAGAAAGAAAGCCTAAATGCCAACAATCATCCACTATAATTTTGTGTATGTGTATGAGAGAGAGAGAGAGAGAGAGAGAATTTGTATTACAAAAATACTATATGGTTGGTAATGATCAAACCAAATACAGAAACAATTAATGTATAGGGATGTTTGAAGAATCATATTTAGATGATTGGATTCCTAGAATCATATATGTTTGAGAGAATGAATAGTATATGCATTCGATTTTTATTCTTTTCTAATTTTTTTTATATATTATTTAATGAGAAATTTAAGCACATATTTCAATTGAATGGGAAGTATTTTAAGAGAAATTATTATTTATTTTTTTGTAAGATAATTTTTTTATTTCCTTCTAAATAAGAGTTTATATGGAAATGCTAGAAGATTGAGGTCACTCTCTCACTAGGAAGACCAAATGATAACCAAAGTTTAACTCTTCTTAGAAAGGCATAGGATAACATAGTATTCCAAAAAACCAAAATAAATATACACAGACTAAAAAGCATCTCATATTAGCCTTTAGAATAAATATTAATATGAAAAAATAATTGAAGCCTAAGCACATCATAAAACTTAGTAGAGAGATCGAGATTCATAGTTGTGCCAAGTTAGGGGTGACACCAACCTAGGGTGGAATGCTAAGGTAATTATCCATATGGTGCATTCCCTTATCCAAGTCATATATGTGGTGTTGCAAGTGCTCCATAGAGTTAAGGATGTGAGCTCTATGCTAAAACGAGTTCATCAAATTTTTGTCGAGGATGAAGTTCAAATTCCAATATAATTCAATAGTGTACATGTGATAGTTGAAATGTACATGTATATTCCTAATGTAGGGAGCCTACTCTATTATCTCAGCAAGAACCTTCATGTCCAAGAGATAGTTCCAATTAGAGGATTCTTCTCTCTCCATTTGGATGAGAAAATCCTTGAAGTGGCTCAGGTAAGCTCCTGAAACTATTATAGAGTCACAAATTCTTGCAAACCATAGGAAAAACAAATCATAGAAAGAGCTTAAGGAGATGGGTTGATAAGGGACCTCAATTGTAATTAGGGAGCTAAGGCTAGAGCTTCAAGCAGGAGACTGTGGTAGCCAAAATAAATGGTGCAATATATTATTTGATCCATGATGATGAATATAATAAACCAGAATGGAATGGGTTGTGGCTTGGCACAACTAGAGGACCATTGTCCAAAAGAGTGAATGACATTCATAATTAGACTGAAGAATGCATGGGGTTGGGTACGATGGTCGCAACGAACATGTGGAAAAACCTATGGATGCTAGGCATCATAAAAATTTGTAAAATGGGTGGGTTTCCGTGTCCCCTAGACTCTTGGCCACTAAAGGCAATGGAAATCCACCACCCCACCATTTTTTCTAGAAACACCACATCCATGACAAATGTATATATATACATCAGCTACCAACATGTATCCTTAAGAGGGAATTCATGCAAGAGACTCCAAGTAGAGAACAATGTTGGCAAGCTTTCTAAACTTCAATTGTTAGGAACATATCAATAATTATATTTCTAACTAATATTAATTTAATAATTTTATAGATTAGTTTGAACAAATAAATGTTATGACATTACTAAAATAAGTTTGGATATCAATATTTTATTATGCATCTTATTTGTATTACTTTAAATTAATAATTATAATTAATGATAATAACATCAAACTAAATATGATTGTTTTGATTGTTTTGAGAGGCACTTTGCAACCTAATATAGGGGAGATGTTGTAATGATGTGTTAGATGAGATATTGTAGTGATTAAATCAAATGATATTCTAAAAATAAAGCATAATTTGAGCGAGATTAAAAAATTCATAAAAAATAATAATTAACTCTACATCAATCAAGTTCCTAGTTCACATTATCACATTAATGAACACATGTAACTCATATATATATATATATATATTATATATATATAATATATATATATATATATATATATATATATATATATATATATATTATATAGATATTAGATATGTGTGTGTGTGTGTGTGTGTGTGTGTGTATGTGTATGTGTATGTGTATGTGTATGTGTATGTGTATGTGTATGTATATGTTATATATTATATATATATATATATATATATAGATATATAGAGAGAGAGAGAGAGAGAGAGAGAGAGAGAGAGAGAGAGAGATATAACACCTGCAAGCATATATCAACTACTATGATGAGTCTAACAGTAGAGTTATAAAACTATGAAGAAGACAATGAAAGGATAATTGAAGCTTGAGATGAACAAAACTAGTTGAATGTAGTCATGCTCCAAAGCTTAAGAAACATATATAAGAAGCTAGATCACAAAAATAATCACATATTGATTAAATTTAAATGGGAACTCATCAATATGGTGGGATCATCCTAGGAAGTTTTAAAAAATAACCGTAGTTCTAATATAATGTTGATTTTAAGCTTATATAATTGCTTGCTGCAAAAAAATTAGCATGGACAATTTTCCATAAAAACCCAAAAATTGGAAGAGTAAAAGAATTTTTCAATATATAGTTCTTTACAATGTTGCAAGACAATATGTGTATACCGTGTAATCCATAAAACCAAATTCATTAACTGTATAATAAAATAAAAGTGTAACTTCTTACCAAGATTTAAAAACCATTGGCTTAGTCATCATGATTAAACAAAAATTTCCTAATACTAAAAAATTTGAAATCGCTCAGTATCAACATACACATATATGTTTAATATTCACGGCTAATCCGTAGTGGAGTTATCCTTGTAGGGTGGACTTTGCATCATGTAATTCAAACCAAAAATATTTCTTACTGATGGATGGTTAGAAAAGGGGAAGTCAAAATTAAAAGCCACCTACCCCTAAAACTTTGTAAAACCTTTTAATTATGATTATATCTACGGGATGATTTCTAAATTAGTTTATTTCTAAGTTTACATCATAAAATAGATGAATTTGAAAAACAAGATGTGTGATTATAGAGCGCCAACTATGCACATTCCTAGTTTTAAGAAATCTTTGACTTTTTGGCAGTTTTTTTGTGTACCGTTTTGGTGATTTTCGACACATGGTTTTAGCTTTTAATGGTTTTGTGTTTAATGATGATTAAGCTCATGTTTTTCAACCTTGACTAAGGAGTTACACATTTATGTTATTATACCGTTAATGGATTTGGTTTTATAGATGATACAGTTATCACATATTTGGTTTTAGTTTTTAATGGTTTTGTGTTTCATGATAATTAAGCCTATGGTTTTTCAATCTTGGTTAAAGAGTTACACCTTTATGTTACTATACGGTTGATGGATTTGGCTTTATGGATGACACCATTATCAAATATTTGATTTTAGCTTTTAATGGTTTTGTGTTTCATGATGATTAAGCCCATGGTTTTTTAATCTTGGTTAAGGAGTTACACTTTTATATTATTATATGGTTGATGAATTTGACTTTATGAATGACGTTGTTATCATGGTTTTTTAATCTTGGTTAAGGAGTTACACTTTTATGTTATTATATGGTTGATGGATTTGGCTTTATGAATGACGTTGTTATCACATATTTTCTTGCAACATTGTAAAGAACAATATATTGAAAAATCTTTGTACTCTTCCCATTTTTTAGATTCTGGAGAAAATTATCTATGTTAATTTTTGTGTATCATTGCATTTTTTGTTTTCACAAAAAATTTGTTTGCGGCAACCATAAGACTAAAACTATATAAACTTCAAACCAACATTGTATTACAACTACGGTTATTTTTTTAAAGTTCCTAGGATGGTCCCACCATATTGATGACCTCCCATTTAAATAATGAAGAGAAAATGTGTTCAACACCATTGAATGCCGTTATTATAACCCAATAGTGTAATGACATCATCTCATGTTTGTACTTCCATTGATTCAAAATATTTTTTACTTAAATTGTTTATCAAAAATATAAATTCTTCTACTCTTTAGATTGAATTGTTAAAAAAACGATAATTCATATTTATTTAAACTATGACATTTCCATGTATAATTTTTGTGAAATATTTCACTACATATTAGATGTTACAATCTATAATAAAATTATTCAATACAATAGTTTTTCTAAAAACATATTATTATCGTTTCTAGTTTATAGATAAAACCATCCTTATTGATTCTTTTGGGCCATTTGCAAAACCAAATGTAGTTATTGGATGAATATGCTTCCAATTATAGTCTACATCACTATTCAATTCCAAAATGATATAAATATATATCATGTTTATTCACACTACATGACTAACATATCAGTAGGAATGAGGTAATGATAACTTTTCTTCATACACATGAGTTGATTCATAAAGGTCTTTTCTAACTGATTATTTAGTCATAACTTGATTTTTAAAAATGTCTCTTGAACTTTTAAAATGCCATTATATCGAAGTTGTGTTTGTACATTTATGAATTTGACTCCATAGTCTTACCTCATAAATTAACATATGTAGTTGTTTTCTAGGTCAATAATATATTTATAAATTCATGAATTATATGTGTTCATTAATGTGATAATGTGAATTATGAACTTGGACAATGTAGAGTTAATTACTATTTGTTAAAACATCTATTTGTTCAAACTAATCTATAAAATTATTAAATTAATAATTATTAGAAATATAATTGTTCATATGCTCTTAATAATAGAAGTTAGAAAGCTTTCCAACATTGTTCTCCATGAATTTGCTCTTAAGGATACGTGTTGGTATCTCATGTAGATAGATACATTTGTCATGGATGTTGTGTTTCTAGAGAAAAAGAGCCTTGGGGATGTGGAAACCCACCCATATTACAAATTTTTAAGGTGCCTAGTATCCATAAATGTTGTCGCATGTTGGTTGTGACCATCGTACCCAACCCCATGCATGCTTTTAGTTTAGTTATGAATGTCATTCACTCTTGTAGGCAATGGTCTTCCACTATTCCCAAGCCGCAACCCCATTCCATTATGGTTTATTGTATCCTTCACAATGTATCAATTAATATATTGCACCATTCCTTTTGGCTACCATAGTCTCCTACTTGAAGCTCTAGCCTTGCGTCTCCCTAATTATAGTTGGGGTCCCTTATAACCCCATCTCCTCAAGCTCTTTCTAGGAATTTTTTTCCTATCATGGTTGGCAAGAATTTGTGACTCTAGAAAATAATCACCCTCCCTCACGTATTTAAACTATTGTGGTGAAGAAAATATCCATTTGACCACCCAGAGAATATGGTTTTCCTAGATGCTTATTTCCGCTTGTAGATTACTCATTTTGATGCCAAGTGTCTTTTGTAGATTTTATCCCAGTGCGATCGAGCTTGAGTAGCCTACCACTAGAAAGGAGCCACATGGGAAACCACACATATTCACCATTGCTTAGAGGAAAGTATTCCCTAGCTTAAGGACGATCTGACGCACATAGAGAGAGAAGGATCCTCTAACTGGAACTATCTCTTAGACATGAAGGTTCTTGCTGAGATGACAGAGTAGGTGCAAAACATTATGAATATACGCTAACATTTCATCTAGTACATGCACATTGACTTATATTGGAATTTGAAATTCATCCTCAACAGAATTTTGATGGATTGGTTTGAGCATAGAGCATACATCCTTAATTCCATGGAGCATTTGCAACACCACATAAAGGACTTGGATTAGGGAATGGACCACATGGATCATTACCTTAACATTCCACCCTAGGTTGGTGGCATCCCTAACATGGCACAACTATGAATCCCAATCTCTCTACTTAGTTTTATGGTGTTCTTAGGCTTCTATTATTTTTTCATATTAATATTTATTCTAAAGGCTAATATGAGATGATTTTTAGTCTATGTATGTTTATTTTGGATTTTGGAATACTATGTTATCATATGCCTTTCTAGGAAGAGTGAATTTTTTGTTATCGTTTGGTCTTCCTAGTGAGAGAGTGACCTCAATCATCTAGAATTTCCATAAACACTCTTGTTTAGAAGGAAATAAAAAAATTTACCTCAAAAAAAAAAAAAATTGTCTTAATAACCTTCCCATTTAGTTGAAATATATATGCATTACAAAAGGAACAACATTAATTACTTAAATACTTACAAAAATTAAAAAAGAATAATAATATATACATTTTTTTGAAATCTCATTTTCCAAACCGTGATTTTTTAATACAAATTCTTTCTCTCTCTCTCTCTCTTTCTCTCTCTCACACCCACACATACAAAATTGTAGTCAAGGATTGTTGACATTTAGACTTTCTTTCTTGCACATGATAAAATAAAATAAGTTAATCACTCTAATCAGTTATGTATGTTAAAATATGCAATTGTGGTCAAATTCCACTTTAGACAGATCATTTTATGGATATGATTATTGTATTGAATTCCTCGGTTCGAGAGGACCAAACTCGACCTAAATATCACTCAAAATGGATAAGGAAAATTGTACTTATGAAGAAAAACAACATGTGCATATTAGATAAGGTCTACCCTAAAGTAAAGTAGACACCCTTGGAAGGCTATAAATATAAGTGATCTCTACCTCATTTTGTCATCATCATGAGACACTCTTATATCTTGGTTTTTGGCTCACACAAGTCATAGGTTCGTCTGCATAGGAACACATTAGCTCGAAGACGAAATTGTAGTGTCTGAAGCTCACATTTTTGTTTTAGGGTTTTGGGCCTTTGTCACAAGCATAGGATAGAGAGATCCTGACTGCAGTTGCTCGCTACTAAGCTCATCCATGCAAATGAAGCATCCGAGTTACACACACAACTTGTCCTTCATGTGACTGACATTTATGTTTTCAAAATCTTAGTTGCACACTATAGTCACTCATTTGTAGGCTCCAGAGAGAATCTAGGAGCTTCCTAGTCACATGCATGACTCTTCCTCCATGTGACTGAGACCTAAATAATGGATTTTAGGTGTCCCAATATTTTGCTCAGTGACCGCAGTGTTTTGCATTTATCGCAGACATTGATAGTTCATTATAGGCTTTAGAATCAGGATTTTGAGTATAAGCATTGTTGTGTTCATTTCATGGATGTTGTAGTTAATTTTGATGAATAGTTGTATGCATGAAATGGATCATTTGTTAGGATATTCTGACACATAGGAAATAGTTAAGTATAACTTGGTCTAGTGTAAAGTTAGGTAAAGCGTGTTTCTTTACTATGTACTTTTGTAACTTACAATCTGGCAGTCATGATATGTTCTAGACATTAAGTGATCTGACGGTTCATTCTCTCCTCAGTATTACCGACACTTGATCCGTGGCTTGACACCCGATTGGTCCATAATATCTATATAAAGAGCATGGAGGGTCATTTGTAGGGCGACTGTTCAAGAGAGAGGCTATGTAAATTTTCTTTCTTTTACATTAATAAATTTCTTGAAGTGGCCACGTTGGCTCAGGTTGTGGACTATTTCCCTCTTTGTGGATTTTAACCACGTCAATAATACTAATGTATTGATCTATGATTTTTTTTTAGTGGTGTCCTTTGGTGTTCTATCTGAGGAACTTACCCTGTAAATTCCTACATGGTACCATAGCTATTTGAGGGCCACATCCGTTGGTGATCCAAATCCAAAGTTGGTACAACTGCATCTAACTATCAAGTCCTAGATATACTATTTTTGACTACTTTCAGGCTGAGAGGACTGCTCTGTTGTGTTAGGAACATCTGTTCCAATGAGGAACCCCTTTCGTTTCACGCGAAAAGGTTTTCGGTAGCCCTAGCTACATCATTTTTAAGACCTGGAGGTATATAGTCTTTATTTGTAGTTTTAGTTATTCATCTCTTTGTTTATTTTGGTTTATTTAGCTCTATTTTTTTTTAATTACCGGATCTATACCTTTCATTTCGGCATATGCTCTTTTCCCTGCAACTCTGTGTGATCTGGGCAAATTAGAAACAGAAAGGAAGGATTTTTCTCATGCGCATGCTCTTTTACACCGCACCTTAATGTGATCTCAGAAAATCAGAAAAATTGAGGAAAATATTTAGGTTCTGGCAAAAGCTAACTTCAAGGCATAAGATTTGGTTTTTTTGTGTATGTCCATGTTGGGGTGTGTGGTTTTTTGTTTTGTAGGAAAAATGAACTTTCTCAAGTAAGCACGCACCCCAAACTGGCTTTACTTGGTCCAAAGTTACTTTATGAGAATAGAGGTCTTGAGTTCAAGTCTTTCTTTTTGTTGAGTTACTTTTTCAAAAAGCACATGTAACTTATGTTTTAAAGTTACTTTATGTAAAAGTGTTCTCACCCATTTTAAAATGCGGGTCACTTATAATTCTAAAGTATTTTTATCTTTTATTTAAGTTACAACTTAGTGGGTAGCTCATAAAGTATCATTGTAAAAGTGACTTTCGCTTATTTAAAAAAGTGGGTCGCATAAAATCCTTTTTTTAAAGTGAGATAATTAGATTAAGTTTGTAAATGGGGGGATTTTCTTAAAAAAAAAATAGCATTATCATTCACTTCCGCACATTCACGCACTTCATTGGCATCTTTAACAACTTCTCTTCAGAAAGCCATAACTTCTTCATCTGGAAGCTATTTTCAGAGTTGTTTTTTTTAATCAGCCTAATTTTTCGAGATCTTTCCATTGGAACACTTAGTTTTAGCATCTAGAGCTTCAGTTTATGTTAAAATGGAAAGTCCATGCCAAGTTATTCTTGACAGCACCAACTATTCCAATGGTGGTCCTACGTTGTGGATTTACTTATAATGAAAGGTCTTTACAAAATAACCTTAGGCCAAGAAACTAAACCTAAAGATGAACATAAGGCAACCAAATGGGAAAACATGCAAGATCAAGCACGTGGGTTTATAGGGATGTCTATTTCTCCATACATTGGATTCCATATCGTAGAACTTGATACCCCTAATGAAGCAATGCAACAACTCACTAAGGTTTTTGGAATTAAAAATTAAATTAGAGCCCATCAACTTGAAAATGAGTTGCTTATGTTGGACCCCAATAATTTTTCTTCCATTGAAGATTTTTTGTCTAGGTTCAAGACCCTTAGACTTCTCTTGGAAGGTGTTAAGGTTAAGAAAGAAGATGGTAGCCTTATCTATTCCATTCTTACTAATTTGGGACCAGCCTACTCTGTGTTTGTTTCCACCTTCCATTCTACTAGAGAAGCCTTTATTTCTCAAGGACAAGACTACAAGTCCCCCTCTTTTGATGCCTTTTGTGATTCTTTAATAATAGAACAAGAAAAACTATTACATGTTGGTCTTTTTAATCTTGGAAACTCTTCTAAGAAAGCCTTAGCGACCCATCAAGAATCAAATTCAAAGAATCCTAAGAAGAAGTACCCTAAAAAGAATGGTCCTAGGGTCCTAAGAAATTTCAGTCTCAAAATGAAAAATCATTTCAACAAAATGGTAAGGCAAATAGCAACTTTTGTAATCAAGATAGCAACTTAGAATCCAAATGCTTTAATAAGATGGAAGCCTTGGAAGTAGCAATGGAGAAGCACAACATCCATTTGGAGCACTCTTCAACTTCAACTTCATCTTTAGGAATAACACTTTCTGCATGTGGTTGTCAAGCATCTCACTCTGGTTATGCATTGAATGCATCTTCTTCTTCTCATTCTCATGAGTAGATCATTGATTCCGGAGCTTCTTATCACATGGCCAAAAGCAAAGCCATGTTTTCATATTTAAATGATTTTAACACCAAAAATATATATGTTGGTGATGATAGATCTCTTAGTGTTGTAGGGACTATAACTGTTCATCTAGACAATAGTCAATTTAATGATGTATTATGTATTCCAACCTTATCTTGCAACCTTCTATCTGTATATTAGATAACTCATTCAGGTGAAGGTAAAACCATTGAATTTTCACCTCACGATGTTGTAATTAAGTACCTAAGAGATACTAAAGAGAGTTTATCTACTAGAATTGTCGATGATTCTACAAGGTTGTATAAGTTTTATAACTTTGGGTCATCAACCCTTCCCTCAATATTTTTTGCTCATAATTATGAAGTGAGGAAATTTGGCATGAGCAATTTGGTCACTTAAACTATCGCTCCCTTCAAAATCTATTTAAATAAAATATGGTGACATGTCTTCCTATGGTATCTTGCAGAGATGGTGTTTATTCCATATGTGTACTCAGAAAACATCATCAAGATAGTTTTGAAAAATGTGCCTCTTGGAATGTCTCATCTCCTTTATAGCTTGTGCATAGTGATTTATGTGTTCCACTTCCAGTTGTTTCATTCTCCGGCTACAAGTATTTCTTAACCTTCATTGATGATTTCTCCAGATGCACTTGGGTATGCTTCTTAAAACTCAAGAGTGAAGTATTTAACATGTTCTTGGCCTTTAAGGCCTTCGTTGAAAAACAGTCTAGACATCAAATTCTTAAGCTAAGATTTGATAATGGCGGAGAATATGTTAACAACAAATTCATCAATTTTTTCATTAAGCATGGAATTCAAATGCAACATATTGTTCCATATACTCCACAACAAAATGGTGTAGCTAAAAGAAAGAATCGCACCTTAAAGGAAATGGATAATTGTATGCTTCAATCTAAAGGACTTAGTCTTAATTTTTGGGCAGAAGCAATTAAATGTGCAAATTACATAGTAAATCACACTCCTACTGAGACTTCTAGAAGAACTTTATGTGGCACCTTAAGGCCAAATTCAAATTTGAGTGGAGAGAATCATGGGATCATGAGGATATGTGTCACATCTCCTAATTGTATTGAAACTCTAAGAAGACATGTGTCTTATTAGTTTCTATTTTGATTAAGACACTAGAGGTAGAGGGAGATATTCATGGACTCTCATTAATGAGATGGCTTCTCATCCTTTTATATAAATAGGAGATCTCTCTCCTTCATTTGTTAGCTTGTTGGTTCTTAAGCTTGTTAGCTTGTGAGTATTAGCTTAGCTTGGAGTTTGTAGTTCTTCCTTGATGGCTTTTGAAAGCTTTAGAGAGCTTTGTTGTACTTTGTAATTTTGAAGAATTTGAATAAAGCTTTGATGTTCTCAACATGGAAGGAGATGTGAAGTAGATGTCATGGAGCACATTAGAATGTAAAGTAGAGTAGATTTCATTCTGTAATTTTGCTTTGATTTCATTCATGTATGTCATTTTATTGCTTTCAAGTTTGATAGTTAAGATTTTCCATTCATGCAATTTTAATTCATGTAAGTGTGTTCAACCGGTTGATTGTAGATTAGTTTTTCTTTACATGTTTCTGCATCAAATAGTGACATGAGATTTTCCTCTCTGCTGACTTTGTTTTTTTAGCTTTTCAATTTCGGTTATGCTTTGATTTTAGTTTTATTCATTTTCTTTGTCAGTTAGTTTAGATATCAAATCCCTCATATAATTGATGTTATCTCTAGAGCCATAGCTTAGACTACTTGGCGAGCTATCGGACTATGAATGATGTGATTTGATTTTAGATTTATTTTTCTACAATTAGATATCAAATTCCTCATATCATTGACGTTATCTCTAGAGCCATAGCTTAGACTACTTGGCGAGCTATCAGACTATAAATGATGTGATTTGATTTTAGCTTTATTTTTTCTGCAATTAGATATCAAATTCCTCATATCATTGACGTTATCTCCAGAGCCATAGCTTAGACTACTTAGTGAGCTATCGGACTATGAATGATGTGATTTGATTTTAGCTTTATTTTTCTGCAATTAGATATCAAATTCCTCATATCATTGACGTTATGTCCAGAGCCATAGCTTAGACTACTTGACAAGCTATCGGACTATGAATGATGTGATTTGATTTTAGCTTTATTTTTCTGCAATTAGATATCAAATTCCTCATATCATTGACTTTATCTCCAGAGCCATAGCTTAGACTACTTGGCGAGCTATCGGATTATGAATGAAGTGAATTGGTTTTACTTTTATTAGTTTGTAGTTTTTTATTTGTTTGAGTGCAATAGCTTAACTTTTATTTCTGTATTTAGATGAGCAGCAGAGACAATGATTTCATGATCAATATTTCATCTTTTGTTTGATTTAGTAGCTGCATATTTACATTCCTGTTCAAGTATCAATTTTATCAATAGCATGTTTTGAGATCTTTTGAAGTGCTAAGTTTTGGAAGTTACCATATAGGATTTCCACTTGTATTAGACACTTTAGGAGATCAACAAGAACAAAACCCAAAAACAAGATAAAAACTATAAAACAACGAAGTAAGAAAAAAGGTTAACTAAGCACATATGGTGCACCACACTTCACCAGTTTACGATACCCGGATTGATAATTCATGTAGAGCAATTTAAGACATTAAATTGACTAGACAGTGTATCGTACTTTACCCAACTTGTTTCAAGAGTCATACATGGTTTCATGCGAAACTTTCCTACGAAATGAAACATGTGAACTAACAAACAATAAAGCAAATCAAGAGCAGAAGAAAAAGTGAAAGCAAAGAAAGTAAGCAAATAAGGTAGACAAACAAATAAACAAACAAAGTAAGAAAAAAAACATGCAAGAAAACAACTCAAAAGCAAACACTACTCCTACTCCTAAGCTAATAGTGAATGGGTCATCTCATGTGAAGTGATACTTCCAATGTAGCCATTGGCACATTGGTTGACCCATGTTGGTGAAAGCAAGGTTCACGAATAAGACAACTGTGCGAACCAACAAACGAGAAATATGTAATAGTGAAGACAAACACACTCTGAGCTTACAAGTGACCACAGAACAAAGATGAGTGATAGTGCATGACATGCATTCTATGGTGTTGCCATGATGTTTTTCTACATTGCATGTAGATGTTGAGTGTATGCATTCTCTTGACTGTGACATTCAAGAAAATGCGAGAAAGGTAGAACACTTATGTTGTGCATGTGTGCTTGTTGTATAAGATTCCTCCAATGCATGAGTGATGTGATCGTGTAGTTCGAGTGGAGGAAGAGAAATCTGGGCATTTGGTTGATCCTTATTGCAAAGCAGATAGTGATGAGGAGCCTTGAGTGTTTCAACAATTTCTTGTCCGGAAGTGAGACCAACCTCAGGATAGCGAGGGCCTGACATAACCATCAGCTTGGGCTGAAGTGCCTTGACAGTCTGGGGGGTTTCAACCTCATGGATAGATAGATCATTATAGACCAGTGTCTTGGATAGATTAACAACGGTTAAATCAACATCGTGATCAAATGAGGAAGTGACTAGTCAATGACAACTAAGATTAGAAAATTCAGGATGTTTAGATTTTAGACATCTATGTTTTATATCTTTTGAGTTAGTTTCCGGAGAACCCATAGTAATAACCATATTTTGTTAAGGCTTCAAATCCCAATAGGGATCCATCATCAAGATGTTTGTCAGCATCCTCATGATTTGATGAATCGGGCAGATAGGTAGATGAGAAGAAAAGATGTTCACCCTCCGTGTTTTCAAGAAAGACAAATGACAAATTGAACGGATTTTCAGAGGAAGATGTGTCCTCTCAGCATTGTAATGATAGACTGACATCTGAGGTGTCCTGTGAATGATCGGAAGTAGAAGCATCTAGAAATGAGTTTTGATAGGAGAAATCGGCAGTGGCAAAATCACAAGGGATGTCAGGATGAAATAGATGAGGCGCGGCTGGAAGGGAGTCATCCTTCATCGCGGGCTCTTCTTTAGATTCCCACACACACTCATCATGAGTGATTGTGCAGGTTGGCTACATAACAACAACTCCGTCAACATATTGATCCTTGTGCACAATAGGCGAGGAGTTCAGAATGGGATAACAGAAGACAGTAAAATTTGGAGTATCAACAGAACGCGAGGATGGAGGTCGAGGGAAAGAGTCCACGTGACAACCAACAGGCCTGAAAGCCAAATTCGCACAAATATCAAGAGCAGGTGGGGTGGGAGAGTGTGATATTCAACAGAGGCATGTGCATGATCTCCCACATCACTCCGTGGTGGTGGAGCTATTTGATGAGGTGAAGGCGAACAATCACTTGTAACAGTGACTATGCCTGCTTATGATTACGTAGCTCCATCATCGAAGTGTGTTGAGTGGGGTTCGGATATGTGAAAAAGATACTCAAATCTTCCATAAAGAAATTCCTAATCAATTTCATCTGCAGGAAATCAGTATGCAAGATTACGAAAGCATGTGTAAAATTGATCAACGGATTCATCAAGTGCTTTTTGTAATTTCAGAATTTTTTGATCAAGTGCTTCATGGTCAAGTGATTAAGAGTGCGGTCTATCTCTCTGACCATATGAGCAAGAGAATGAATAGATTTTTTGGGTAGTGTGGCACACCAGTGCATAGGTGCCCTTGAAGTGTGTACATGAACAACGCACAACTGATGTATTCCTCAAAGAGTCCATGTCTTTTGCATGAGCCTATAACACAGACTACGAGCCTAACCAAGGTTGCGTAGCCTCGACCATCATATTTTTTATGAGATAAGTTATCCGAGAGATTTTTTGAGATAATGAAGTCATTTCCATAGGACATGCACTACAGAAGAGAAACTTGGTAGGTAGTCATGACATATGTGTATAGATTCAAAATAGATGTTAGGACTCATCTTGTCATCTGACCCTCCTTCTAGTACCAAAATGTTGATGGTGTTGGACCCACCAACATGTAAGGGGATATCCTCGGTAAGAAGTCCCAATTAGACCTCAAACTGTTTAGTGTATGAGTCCCAGTAGTGGGTCATAAAGAAATTCCTTGACCGCGATGCCGCACAGAGGCAAGTAAGATAACTCTATTAGTAGCAAGGGTTTGACCACTACAGTGAGTCAAGGAAGGTGTATGAGAGGTTCTAACATAGGTGGATTGAGATGAGGGTGAATATGAGTTCCAGGTTGAAAGGGATAAGTCCCAACTCACCTAGGAACACACAACACATAGGAGATACACAGCTTCTAGCGGAGCAGCCCACTCGGATGCGGTAGTCACAAAATACAAGGTAAGATAACACATATAGCACTCACAAATCAGAGCAGTCAACATGGATGGGACAACATTAACAACATATACAACACATTTCCATTAATATATTATGCATTACAACAAATGAATCAGTTCATATGTAGAACACAAGTTAAAGAAACATGCATTACAAGGGTTAAAGATCAGTCTTACAATAGATACAATACATGTGTCAAAGCGTGTTCGCTATTATTATATAAAGAATTGTAAGTTCCAATAATACAATACATCCATGTAAACCCGTAAGCCCCAACAGTCGAACATTATAGCCACATCTTCCTGCTCTTCCACAGAGATGAACTAGCTTTATGCAGTGGAGAAGCCAAGGCACGTTACAATACTATCCAAGCTCTTTCCAAGATAGTATTATTAGAAGCTTGGCTGACCAAAAGCCTATACACTCAGTTATGAGGGACTATTTATAGAAAAGGGTGGGGTGACCCTTGCCATTCCCCTTTGTGACAGTTCAACTACCCTCATGACTCTTCACCTACTGTATAACTGTTACATCCAAATGTTGACACTTGACTTACACTTGACATGAATCAATATTATAATGCACATGTACTCATGTGAGACAACATGGTTTGAGAAAGCCTTGCAAGACATCACTAACACTCGGTCTGTTGTGATGAGTCTAACTCTTTGACATGCTTGTCATGGTGAAGGTGGTGGGTTGATGCCAAGCTTGGTCGTCTATGATGGTGTGCATGCACCTCGTGGCGACATCTTGTTGAAGAAGACTCTTTCCACTGTTGCAATCAATGCATTGGTTGAACCCCCTTTCATCCAATTTGTCTACTAACATGCGCATGGTATTCTTGGGTGCAGTTGAACCGACAACACACTGATGCATAGTGTCCGTGCTGATCTTCAAGTGTGTCTGGTGGTTATGTGCATCAACTTGCCGAAGTACATGTTCAACTCCAATTAGACTTGCTTCTTGTCTTTGCATTAGTGTGTATTGAATGGGATGGATTTCATGTATGTGCACAATGACATGCATGCTGCTGAATCCCTTGCATGTGATCAACAACACTGCTCACCATGTCTGCACTATTTCAGCTGCTGGGATGGATCTTTAACTTGTACGGGCACAGTTTCATCCGTGAGTGCACGTTGCACCTACTGCTATTCCTATTCTTGCTGCAACTCATTCATCTTTCCGTGCAGTTTCATGTTCTTCCTGAGTTGTTGCTTCAACACATGCAATTCCTTCTCTGTTCCATTCTCTATCTTCACACGATCTTCATGTTGCACCGTAACCTCATAGCTTGAGTCTCCAAGGTTTCTTTCATTATCAGTGGATATTCTTGATCTTGCAACTTTGTTCCACCTCTGTGTTTTCAACAACCTTCCTCTTGCATTCATTGCATTTGCTGCATTCGTTGGGTTTGTTGTGTTCGTTGCATTTAGTATGTTGCCTTCAGCTATTATTCATGATGTTGCTTGCTGTGATATCTTGATGTTCTTGTCTGCGAACAACTTGATATGTTTGTGAGTAAGAAAGCTCATAGAAATTTGATCGACTGCATCTCCACGTGTGCTCTAAACAATGTCCTGGACTCCGCTCTCTTGGAAACCATTGTACCTGCACTACTGAGAGGCAGATGAACACCTGCAATACCTGGAGACATGTGAACACTCATGGCATGAAATCTGTTAGTCGAAAACCAAAATGGACTTGAGAAATGACTTGCAACATACATGTGTGACTCATCATGAATGTTATGCAATTTTGGCAGGGAGGATTGCGCAATGCTGTCTTGGTGAGGCAGAGTCTAGGTTGAGGTTGGCCAGACTCGCCGACGGGAAACTGAAAATGAATGTGAAGTGAATGCATGATGATAATGAGTGTAAGAATAAGTGAATGATCATGCATGCAAATGGTGAATGACAAATTCAGAAAATGGAATAACATGCATGTGGGTGAGGCGAGTCACCGAATCGGTGACCGTCAGCGAAAAATAGTTTCATGCATGTGACAGTAGTGAGATGTTGACGAAAACTAAACTGGTGCTAGGATAAGCTAATATACATGTAAATGATAGCAAGCATTCACTGAAATCAAGAAAACAATACTCATACAAGTGAAAACACAAAAAGCGATAAAAATGAAACACAAGGCATGGGAAGAGGGCTTACCCCAAAACAACTGAGCTAAATGTGGCATTTGCTCCTAGATATGGTGTGGGATGTTAGAGCTGCCAGGTTGATGTGAGAAATGAGGTATGCAACATTTGGTTGATGAGTTTTGATAACATTGAGGTTGTGACGCGCATGCCACAAATCTAGGGAAAGCGACACTAGGTGGGAGGTTTTTGAAATGATCCTTGCATGTAACCTCCAACTGCTAAACATATATCCCTAAAACAAGGGATTCCTTTGTATGCTACCTTAGGAGAAGCATCCCATGCATGCAAGTTCGTTTTGCTCGGTCTTGGAGGGAACCGGTCAACTCAGCTGCACATGCAAGAGGCTGCATGACTGCTTGAAGGAAATGTGCATTTCTGGTTGGGAGCTGGGATGACTGCCCAGGGCATTTGCACAATTTCTGGGTAGAGCAGCTGACTGCTACCTAGATTTGCACAAATTATAGGCTAAGCAGCCCTGCTAGGGAAAATTGTGCAATTCCTACTAGGAGCGTTGATTGGCAGAATTGCGTAATCTTCAAGCCCAGCAACCTACTAGATAGGATTGCACAAATTTTGGAGGGAAGGTTGGTTTCCCTCCAAAAATGTGCAATTTTCTTGGGGAAGTTGCTCATCCTGGAGCTGGACCAAGTCTGGATGAACAACCTATGAGGGGAATGGATCAAGTTGTGATCAACAGGCTATCTTTGTGCAAGAAAAACACTAAAACTTGTGATCTTGATGAAGCAAGGAAAGCTATTGTGAAGGATCGAAGGGAGGATAAAAAATGAAGCTAGGGAATCATTTTAGAGGGTGGCTATAGCCGCTATAGCACACCCCTACAATGACACCATTGATGGAAGCAAGAGATGATGGAGGAGACCTAAAAGAATTCTAGGGTTTGAAGGATACCTTAGGAAATTTGTGTACTAGGGTTTGAAGGATATTATGGGGTTAGGTTTCATGATAAGCCCTCGTTTATCAAAAAATATTTGAGATATTAAATCTAGAAAACCTAGCATGGCCAATGTGAAGATGCTCAAGCACTTGTGACGAATTTGATGAAGCCCTAGCTGGAATAGTTTCTATTAGGCTTGGTTGTTAATGAAGTTGATTAATATATATTGAAGACATTAGGTGGTCTATGGATAGTGATGGCTCTTGAAGGTTGGTTCAAGAGGGAGTTGATTACCTCTGATTGAAGATAACTACTTTGAATTTATGATTCTCTTTTATGTCTTTACTTTTTTATAGACTTATTTATTTGATTTTTGTATTACTTATGCTTCCTGCATGTATGTTTGAGTATTTGGATGCTTCTAACTTCTTGATGAGATATGATAATTGAATCCTTCCTAAGGATCATCTTAGATGTAGGAAAGATGGCTAATGCAGGAAGAGAAGAACTAGCATTAGAAAAAGGAAAACAGGCACTTGATGAAAAAGTGACAAAATGCTACAAGCTAACTATGTAAAATAAGAAGGTGCACTGGTATTTGAATACTACAAGGCATGCATGGTATATTGTTTGAAATCTATGTTTCAACTGCAATATTGATGTCAAGCTAAGTCCCAAGATATGATGATAACTTCACCTTCACAAGTGGCTCATGCATATAAAAATTATTTGGATTCATGATATCTATGATGAAATGATGCACTTGGTAGTGAACAAGTATCTTACCTCTTAGACATGAAAGATTTCTTGATTCTATGAAGCTACATGGATATATTGACTCCTGATATATTGGTACACTTGATTTTTGGCTAACATATATCATTTTGAATATCTTGATTCCATAAAGAAGGCTAGCACCTTGATTCTAGTAGATGGTAACTTGATACTATTGATGTTGTTTCTAGAAAGCATTGTAGCCATGATGATAGAAGTATAAAAATAAGATTGATATTCAAGATATTTGTTGACGATGGTTATGTTTTCATGTGTTTAGTAATAATGGAATATGGAAAAATTGAATGCCCTAACTTAATGGATTGATTTACGTGACAAAGAACTAATGTTGTGATTGTGATTCTTGAAGTATACTCCTATTAGCTATTTGGCACTAACCCTTGATGAAATATTGATATAATGATGAAGTAGTTGATGATAACATGAAATAAACATGATGAATATGTGATATAATCATACTTTATGATCTAACATATATGTTGATGCATGATAGCATTATAGACAACTTGATGGATGCAGCATTGCGCTAGTTCATGGGGTTACCTGGTAATAGCATCACAACTTGGGCTCAGATGCAGCAAGCCTTTAATAACAAATATTGAGACTACTGAAGGTCAAAATATACCAAAGAAGAAATCTTCTGAATGACCATGGGAAGTGATGAATCCTTGGAAGATTATGAAGAGAGGTTCTAGCTCAGTTACAAAAGGGCCAGATGCACACTTGACCCTGAATCTCTGAAGTTGGTCCTGCTCAGGGGAATTCCTGAAGACCTTCTAGACACCCTCCATCTATTGCCCACGGGAGACATCTACCAACTATATTACGAGGACATAAAGACTATTTTTAGAAACCATTCTAGAGCAGTCAGAAAGAGAGGTAGGGGGAGTCAACCCATAGCCAGTACCTCCTCTTCCAATTCATCCATCAAAGGTGAACTCAAAAACATGCTGGAGGACTTCAAGAGTGAGATGATGCAGATTCTTGCCATGCAAATTGATATCTTGCATATCAAAAGGAAACAAGAGGAAGTGGAGAGGGCTTTGGCCATATTTTGTCCTAGATGCACCAAGAGGCATCCTAGGAATGAATGCCCATTGAACTCAATAGAGGTTTGTTCCGTTTGTGAAGAAGATAATTCTACAGATAATTTCCCTTCCTTGCTCGGACTTAAAGTTGTATACCAAGGGGCCGAAGGAGCCACTGAACCACTTTATTTCATGGACCAAAGTAGACTGCATGGACCTAGACCATACCAATAGGGGATGCAAGGGACATCCTAGGCATAGTACAACCCCAATCAAGTCACTTCCATACCTTCTTGGGGCCCTCCTGATCATCCTTCCCAGTCCATGCCTCCTCCTTGCTCCTTTCCATCTCAATATCCTACTCAAATAGTTGCTCATTCATTTCAACCCTATGCTCAGTCGCAAACTCAGTGGAATGCATCTCATCAGGGGTGGAGGACCCAGTACAACTCTCGTCCCACTCTTTTTCCTCCACCACCTACTCAACCACAACCATTCCCTCCTACTCCACCAAGGCAACCCCAAATGCCTACCCAGCCGAACCCAAACCTGAACAATAGATAGGCTCAACAAGTATATAGTGGAGAACCATCATGCCCAACTTATGCCGTGGAGATTCAGGAAATTGACGTGTGATCTAGGAAGGTTCTCCCAAATAGCCAGCCTCCACCTAGGGAAGTTGAGGAAGATAAAGAGGAAAGTGAAACTAAATCAATTCCACCCTTTCCTGAGAGACTATCCAGGACAACATAGCCTACCCCAGAAGAAACTGAACTTCTGGGAGAATTAAAACAGTTATGTGTGAAGATACCACTTCTCCAAGCCATAAAAGATGTGCCTATATACAATAGGTTGATCAAATAGAAGTTCTTTAGGCATCCAGGAAGGCACAAGAGAGATGCCCCAACCATCAATGTTATAGGACAACTATCCGACCTGATGTTGGGGCAGGTAAGCTATTTGAAATATCTGGACCCTAGAAGCCTAGTAGTTGATGTCCACATCAATGGCACCATGATCCCACATACCTTGATTGATCTGGGAACTACCATTAATGTGATGAAAAAGGACACAATGCTCAAACTTAACCTTCAACACTCCTTGAGGAAGACCATGACAGTATTGCAGTTAGCAAACTGCTCTATCGTGATCCTTGAAGGGATTGTGGAAGATGTGATGGTCTCCGTTTATTCTTGGGAGTACCCTACCAATTTATTAGTTCTCCAGCCAAAGGCAGAGCTCACTGGGTATCCTCTCATCCCGAGAAGACCCTAGTTGGCTACTGCCGATGCCTACATCAACTGTCGAGCTAGGAAAATGACCATTAAGAATGGGCATATGTCCAAGTAGTTAATCCTATACCCTCCTACCCAACCCTTCTTAGAACATGATCTACCTCTCTGGTTGGAGGATGAGGATGAGGGTGAAGTATACTCTACACCACTTTGTGCATTAGAAACTGCCATGGGGGGAAAACTGCAAGATGAGGATGATATGATTGAAAATTTGATTCAGAATCCCCCCCCAATATCTTACCATTAGAGGACATAGTGAGAGAAACCCAAAAAAACCCCTTAACTGATCTTTGCGTGGCCGACCCAACCTCTCTCTATGTTAAGAATATAGAGTTCGTCCCAGAAAGAAACTTGAAAATTAATCCATCCCTATCCACTTCATAGGAGAAGGAGTTGTGCAGCTTATTGAGAAAACATCTAGATGCCTTTGCCTGGAGTTATAAGGAGATGAAGGGAGTGTACCCTTCAGTATGTACTCATCATATATACATTAAGGAAGATTGCAAGCTAGTTAGGCAGCCCCCTCAAAGGAGAATGAACACAACACTTAAAGATATTGTTAAGGAAGAACTGTAGAAACTGCTTGATGCAGGGTTCATCTATCCCATCTCTGATAGTGAATGGGTCTCTCCTTTGGTGCCAGTGCCAAAGAAAAATGGAAACTGGAGAATCTGTGTCAACTATCTTGAACTGAACAAAGCCACTAAAAAGGACCACATCCCTTTTCCTTGCATAGATCATGCGTTAGATGGTCTGGTGGGCAAAAAGTTTTTCTCCTTCCTAGATGGTTTAAGTGGGTACAATAAGATTCAAATCAGTCAAGAAGACCAAGATAAGGCCACTTTCACTTGTCCTTGGGGTAGCTTTGCATACCAGGTCCTCCCTTTTGGTTTGTGCAATGCTCGAGGCACTTTCTAGAGAGCAGTATTGAGTATATTTTCTGAACTGGTTCATGATGCAGTGGAAATATATATGGATGATTTTACTCCCTATGGTTCTGACTTTCAGGCCAAGTTTTGGACAAGTGTATTGAGATGAACCTGTCTCTCAGTCTAGAAAAATGTGAATTTTTGATGATTGAAGGGACTGTGCTAGGTCGTGCAATATCTCAACAATGATTACATGTGGACCCCAACAAAATTGTCAGTGAGCGAAAGGAATATTTTCCCCAAATGATTTCATTGTTGAAGATCAGATCTGTGAGGGAAAACATAGATTTTTGTATCAATTTGGTTGCAAGATGTTCTCTTTGGCGAATCCACATTACAATTTATTTTTTTCTTATTGATGAAGTTCTGGCTCATACATCCGTTTATACTAAGAGGAACCCTGATCCAAATTCACCCCATATTTTGTCAAGCCTCGAAAAGCTGTTCAGGAGAAAATCTCCTCAGGAATCTAGTACAACCAATTTAGCGAGGTCTTATTATCTACCTACAAAGATTGAAGATTTTGAATATTTGGTGTTAGATATTAAATTTGAAAGTAATTTACTCAAATATAATTCCAAAAGTAGTCTATCAGATAATTTTCTTGATCCAATAGATCTAAAGACCTTTACCCCTAGGTCCTTTATCCCAGAATTAGAGCTATTACCACAAGATTTTGAGATTTGGTCTCATTTTTAGAAATTAGAATGTAAAATGTAGGAACTGCAGGAAGATGTGCCTAAATCTCCAAAATTTCTTGATTTCATCCCATATTTATTTACCTCAACTACTCATTTCTCCTTTGTGGGTGTCCAAAAGCCTATTCCATCAACTTTTATCACAACAATCTCAATGCCTCTGAGATTCGTTGTCCTAACTCCTCCTGTAAGTGTAGTTTCTTATCCCATAATTATGGATACCCCATATGCACCTTTGGATCTTGAAGGTCAGATACATGACCTCCCTTTAAATTATGGATAATTGATGATTCAGTTTGATGGTACAAGGTATTTTACAACTCAACAACATGTAGACAAGCTTAATGAATTTATAGATCTAGAGGAGGTTGACCATGCGGATGTCAAATTGAGACTTTTTGCATAAAGTCTATCATGAGAGGTAAACAAATGGTTCAGATCTTTACCTACAACAAGTATCACTACTTTCCAGCAGTTTGAATAGTTGTTTCTTGCCAGATGGAAGGTGAAGAAAAATCCCCTACAGATTGTAGCTAAATATGACTCTCTTAAAAGGAATCTAGGGGAATTTGTCCAAAAATTCACAACTAGATTTAACAAGGTCTATAATTTGATTTTAGTTGAGATTAAACCTCCTCGCATATTAGCTTTATTACACTATCCTAATGCCTTTGATGCCGAATTGTATTATCGGCTCCATGAAGAAATCATTCTGCTTTAGAGGCTATGTAGAGTAATACAATTGGGGTAGAAGCTAATTTGTTGGAAAAGAAGGAAAAAATGAAGACCGAAAGGAGAGTAAGTTTCAAAAGAAAATGATCTTCAGCTCCTTATGCAAAGTTTGATGCAATGCTAAAAACAATGGAGAAGTTGGAGGATAAATTAACTCCTCCCTGAGCTGAAAATCATCCTCAAGTCAGAAATCTAAATTTTAGAAGACCCCAAGCTGCTCAAAATTGTCTTAGAGAGAAAAAAGGTCTTGAAGAACAATAGCCTCTTGTTTGACATCCTTTATCAAAATATTTCATTGATGAGGATTCTGTTGCTGAATAAGATCATCATCTTAGGTGTTTTGATGATAAAGATAAGTGTTTTCTACCAAGGAGGAGCATTACCTTTCTGCTTGGTGCTCAAGTGAGAAGGATGACATTAACATTTTTTATTCAATAGTTTATCAACAGAGCCATAATAATGTAGTAGTATATTTTAGGAGGTAGAAACTGAGGAGCCAGAATGTTCCTATCAAGAATTCACCACAAAATACAATGACTGAACAACAATCTAAACCTAGGAAAAAGATATTGAAGAAACCAGAGGAGACTAAGAAGGAAAATCTGAGAAAAGTAGAAGAAGAAAAAAAAAGAGATCAAGGATTCATAAAAAGTACAGTCGACATTTAATATGGATTCTGAAATCAGTAAGTTGAAAGTATGCATTCATTTTGCTGAACTTTTAAGAAATGAAAAATGTAGGAAAAGAATTTTTACTACGGTTAAAAGTTCAAGAACCGATCAAGTCAACATAAATTTGCAAGATTCTTTAAACCTATATGACCATGCTCTTGAATTTGTTTTTGGTCCACGTGTCACTAGTATAAACGATGGTGTTCCCCCATTTTATATAAGTCTCAACATACATGATATGTTCCTTCATAATGTCACTTTAGACTCTGGAGCTTCACATAATCTCATGCCTAAGTCATTCATGGACCATCTAAGACTCCAAATTACTAGACCCTACAAACGTTTTTTGTCTTTTGATTTCAGAAAAGTAAAATGTTTAGGGTTGATAAAGGATTTAGTTGTCACCTTAGCTTAGCTTCTTGCAAAGAGTGTAATGATTTATATAGTGGTAACAGACATTCCATCCAGATTTGGCATGTTGTCATCTCGATCTTGGGCAGCAAGATTGGGAGGAACTTTGCATATGGAAATGTATTATGCTTTAATCCCATTGTTTGGTGAATTGAAAAGATTATACTGAGAGGTCCAAATGGAATATATGGTGAGCAGTAGAACCCAACTTGATAATCATCCCATCTATGCAGTAGATACAAAATTGGGGTCACAAATTTTCTTTAATGAATTTTGTTTTAAGGGAGAAATATCAGTGAAAGATGAGACTAATATTCAACAAAAACAGGTTCAGAAATTTTGAGATGAAGTATGGAAATTGTACTTTGATGGCTACACTTACGAGAAGGGTTTTGGAGTAGGAATATGGATTGTTACACCATATTGTAAAAGCTAATTACATTCATTTAAATTATATTTTGAGTGTATAAATAACATGTTAGAATATTAAGCTCTCATTATTGGGTTAAATATGTTAAGAGAGAAAAAGGTGAAGAAAATTCGCATTTTTTGAGATTTGGAGCTGATTGTGAACCAAGTCAAAGATACCTATCAAACCAATCATTTGAGAATGAGATCCTATAGAATTGAGGTATGGGATTTATTTTCTAACTTCTTTCTGAACATGAAATCTTGTTGGTACCACGAGAGGAGAATGGAATTTCATACTCTTTAGCAATAACTTTTAGTGCATTCAAGATTCCAATTTATCCCAATGAAAAGTATGAGATCAATATTAGACACAGGCCTTCTATTCCAGATAATACTAATCATTGGCAAGTGTTTGAGGACGATCATCAAATTAAAAAGGTTTATTGAAAGAACAAATGAATTTCTCAACACTCCAAATGACAAGGGTGAAGATGAAACTAAAGATAAAAATTCTAAATCAGCAGTCTTTTTGAATATTATTGTTGGCTAGGAAATTATTCAATTAACAATCTAATCCCTAGAGGCTTTGTTCCTTTAGAAAGTTTTTTTTATTCAATGATGTGTAGTTAAGCCAAGAATCCCACCAAGCAATGGTAAGATGGAAGAATACAATTTGGGAACTGACATTGACCCAAAGTTAGTAAAAGTTTCTAATAATTTGAAATAGGAGTAGAAACAAAAATATGCAGAAATGTTGAAAGATTTTGCTGATATATTCACTTCGAGATATGAAGATTTGAAGATCTATGATCAGACTATCATCTAGCACACTATACCACTTAAGTAAAATGAGAAACCTTTTAAGAAAAAGTTAAGAAGGGTCAATCTAAAGATACTACCACTGATTGAGAAGGAAGTAAAAATAATGTTAGCTACAAAATTCATCATTCCACTCAGATTTTCAAATTGGATAACAAGCTTGGTGCTAGTGAGAAAGAAGAGTTGGGAAATTTGCCTATGTGTAGATTTCAGAAATATGAATAAATTCCCACTGACGAATAATTACCCTTCACCAAAAATGGACCACATTCTGCAGAAGGTGGTTGGTGTGGAAACAATTTATATGATACATGGGTTTTCAGGATATAATTAGATCCTAGTTGACCCAAAATATCAGGAAAAGACTGCTTTTACCACGACATGGGTTGTATTCATGTATTCCAAGATGCCATTCAGAGTCATGAATGTCGGAACTACTTTCTAGTGCGCAATGGATATAACTTTTATTAACGAAAGAGATAAATTCATGGTAATTTATCTAGATGACATCATTGTTTTCTCAAAATCTAGATATGCCTATTTGAAACCTTTGAGGACAATTTTTAACAAGTGCAAGAAATTCAGAGTTTCTCTAAATCCAAAAAAATCCCATTTCACCATGAAGGAAGGAAAGTTGTTGGGACACATAGTATCAAAGGATGTCATCCAGATACACCTCAATAGAGTGACAACAATCCAAATGATTGAGAAACTAAGAAACGGGAAGGAGGTGCAATCTTTCTTAGGTAAAGTAAATTTTTTGCGACATTTTATTCCAAATTTTGCAGAAATTTAAAAGTAATGTCAGGCATGCTTATGAAAGCAAGCAAGATTAAGTCCAAAAAACAATGTTTTAATGATATAAAAATAGATTTAGGCCAAGAACCTCTACTCGTTAGTCCATATTTTTTCTAAAGACTTTAAAATTTTTTCATTTGCCTCTAAGCACACCATTTTTGGTGTTTTACTTCAGAAAAATCAAGCAGGTCAGGAACATCCAATCTCCTTTCTTAGTAGGGCATGGAGAGATGCTGAATTGAAATACAATATACTGGGAAAACATGCATATGCATTGACCAAACCACTTAAATATTTTAGAGTTTTTATTTTTCATTCTCATGTGATTGCCTATGTGCTAGATGCTACGATTAAAAGTATTTGAGTATAGCCATACAATGATGGAAGAAGAGGGACATGGATTATAAAATGTTAGAATTTGACTTAGAAATTAATCTTACCAAACTAGTAAAATGATAAGGCCTGGCTATACTTATGAATGAAACAAATTTTGAAACTTTTGGTGTGAAATCGATTTTAGAATCATTAGATTTGCATGAGATTTTCCAGTTGAAGAATCAATTATTAAAGTAGAAGATTGTTTCAAAGAATGTGTGTGGTATGCTGATATTATTTACATTCTAAAAAATCTACAAGCACCACCAAGGATGGATAAGGCTTGAGCTAGATTTTGAAATAGAAAATCTTCAAATATTGTCTTTTAGATGGTTAGGTATCATATTAAACTGCTTGCTAGAAGATGAAGCTAAAAAAATGAGTAAAAATTTCCATGAAGGAGCTTGTGGAGGACATCATTACTGGAAGGATACTCCAAATAAAATTTTGAGAGCCGGATCCTATTGGCCAACCATTTTTTTCTGATATTAGAAAATAAGTGGCAACCTATCATAAATGTTAGTTGTTTGAGGGTAAGTCAAAACTAATGTCTCTAATTTTCAAACCTATTTTTGTGGAGGCACCTTTTTAGCAATATGAAACAGACTCACAAAATAGAAGAAAAGATAGATCAATGACTTCAAAATCAACGTCTTAGAGGGAAACCTCCTTTACATTACACAAATGAACAATTCTTGGATGATACAAATGACATGACCTCCTTTCTATATATAGGAGTCTAAGTGGTCACAATATAATTAGAGCCGACATAACAATAATGTTCTAAGGGCACAATAACAACAATAGATGGATTCTATGGGGCACAATAATAGAAATATGGATACTACATGGGCACAACAGTACAATAAGGGGGTTGCACTAATAACAATAAGGGGCTACACTAGTAGTATAGGCATCTAACATGGCCGTCTCCTTTAAAAAAGTGTTGTCCTCAATGCTTGAGTAGTTCTAGATTCTTCTGTATAAAATTCTCATCCTCCCATGTGGAATCTTCAACAGGTAAATTCTTCCACTTGATGTGATACTCTGAAATTGATCGATTTCGTAGTTGTCGATTTTTTTTTTTCTGTGACTGCTTGAGGGTCCAATATGATTTTTCCTTCCTTGTCAAGTTCTAGAAATATTGTTTGAACTGGGAACTTGTCACCTATAACATTCTTTAAGCATGACACATGGAAAATTGGGTGCACTCGTGAGGATATAGGAAGCTCCAATTTGTATGCCATAATACCAATCTTTTGTAACACCTTGTATGGACCATACTACTTTGGTGATAATTTGTTATCCTTCTTAGATTTTTGAGGGACATGTATTTGTATGGTTGTCCTAGTAGAAATACCCAATCACCTACATCAAAAACAATTTCACTGCAATGTTGATCTACTTGTTGTTTCATTCTATTATGCACCAAAGTGAGGTTATCCTTTAAGAGTTGGAGAACTTGTTCTTGATGCTCGATGTGATCTTCCACTATTTGAAACTTAGAATTTCATCTTAAATATGATGTGACAGACTATCGATGATATCCATAAAGTGCCATAAATGGGGTCATTTTTTCTATAGTATGGAAGGAAGTGTTATACCACCATTCATCCATAGGTAACCACTTGACCCATTATGTCTGTTTGTATGATACAAAGTAACAAAGATATCCTTCCAAAAATTTGTTCACTATCTCAATTTTCCCATTAGATTGGGGATGATAAGATGAGCTATGGGCTAATCGAGTACCCAAACAAGAAAATATTTTGTCCAAAAACTTCCAATGAAAATGGGATCTTTGTTGCTTAAAATATTCTTTGGGTTTCCATGTAGCTTTTGAATTGTTTCCATAAATGCAATAGCAATTATATTGGCTTTAAATGGATGAGATAATGCACAAAAGTATGCATACTTGGTAAGTCTATCAACTACCACCATGATGACACTCTTTCCTTCAGACTTGGGTAAACCTGTTATAAAATCCATTCAAACCTCCTCCCAACACTGACTTGGAATGGATAAAGGTTGTAACCGACCCGGGGTTTTTATTTTCTCAACTTTATTTTGTTGGAAAACCAAACATTCCACCAAATACTTTTGAATATCGGATGTAGGTCCATCCAAAAAAAATTTCCTTATTAACCCTGTGGTAAGTTTTTTAAAATCTAGAGTGCCTTCCTAAGGGAGAGGTGTGCAATTCCAGAAGAATGTTTTGTTTGAGTTGGGAATTCTTACAGAAGTATAAGCAATCTTTGTATAATAACAAACCATTTTTCTAGCTAAATGTATTAGATGTACTGGGAACTTGCTGCAACTGTTGAATGAGTTTCCACACTTCTTCATCATTATTTCATTCATCCCTTGCTTTTTTTATCCAATCTGGTTGGATAATAGAAATGGCACAAAACAATGCTTCCACATTTTCATCCTTTCTTGAGAGTGCATCTGCAACAACATTTTTCTTCCCTTTTTTGTAGATGATTTCAAAGTCATAACCCAACATCTTTGTGACCCATTTTTTCTTCTCTTTAGAAGATAATATTTGTTTTAAAATGTATTTAGGACTATCATGATCCATTTTTACGTTGAAGTGTCTTCCTATCAGGTAAGGTCACTATTTCTAAGGTGCATGTAGTATTGCCAACATTTCCTTCTCATAAATAGCTTTGTGTAAATACTTTCCATTGATTAGAAAACTTTCGAAAGAAATGGGTCTTCCTTCTTGCATTAAAACAACACCAATTCCATTTCCCGAGGCATCACATTCCACAATAAATGTTTTTGTGAAATTTGGCATAGCTAACACCGGTTCTTAGCACGTTGCCTCTTTAATATGTTCAAAGGCTTTCGTTGCTTCTGGAGTCCAATAAAATGGATCTTCCTTCAATAATGTTTTTAGAGGTGCTACTAGTCTCTCATAATTCTTAACAAGATTATGATAATACCCTGTCAACCCAAGAAATCTCGAAGATACTTTATGGATGTGGGGATTTTCCATTCCTTAATGGCTTTAATTTTGCCAGGGTCTCTGAACACCTTCATGAGATACAATATGACCCAGCTATTCCACCTCTTGTACTTCAAAGAAACATTTGGAGGCTTTTGCATATAATTGATTCTCCTGAAATAGTTTGAGCAACCTATCAACATGTTGAACATGATCCTTCCAAGACTTACTCTAGATTAGTATATCATCAAAAAATACTAACACAAAGTTTCTAAGAAAGGGTTTGAAAATGAAATACATCAAACCTTGAAATGTAGAAGGTGCATTGGTAAGGCCAAAAGGCATCACCAAAAAATCATAATGACCCTCATGAGTTCTAAATTTTGTTTCTGGAATGTCTTCAATATTCATTTTGATTTGATGTTATCTTGAATGAAGATCCAACTTGGTGAAGTAAATTGCTCTGTGTAATTCATCCAATAATTCATCAATGACAAGAATAGGAAATTTATCTTTAATAGTGAGCTTTTTGAGCTACCTATAATCTAGACACATGCGCCATGATACGTCCTTCTTGTGCACCAATACTACTGCAGCAGAGAAAGAACTTTGACTAGGTTGAATTATACCAGCCTCTAGAATTTCTGCAACCATACGTTCAATTTCACTCTTTTGGGCATATGGATATTTGTAACGCCTGATGTTTTCAAGAACAATTCCTAGATTCAAATGAATAACATGATCATGATCACGAATAGGTGGTAGGCCTTTGGGAGTCACAAATATCTTGGAATTACTGTCCAAAATGTTTTGGATATCTAGAGAAATAGATGATTTCGATGTGGGAACCTCTAGTAAACATAATTGTGAAATTATGCTCCATTATTCTTTCTTTAAAGCTTTGTGAGGTTGTTGATGAGCCCCAAAAATGCGTAATTATATGGGCTCATTCAGCCTCCTAATTCAACTTAATCCACCATTATCATTAGTTTATTGCATGTTTTTTATTATATTAATGCTAATAGAGTGAATTGTGTTAGTCATTATGCCAACAAGTCTAATGTGTGCTTTATGCAATGTTTTTGGTCAATTTGGAGACAAAATCAAAGGTTTAAATGAGCACTTGGCAGAAAAATTCATGGAGAGGATTTGTAGGAAGGTGTCCCCTTCATTTATGAGCCCTTACATTGAATTCTCCACCAGCAGCTCAAAGTTCAAGGGCCACCACATCGATTATCACAAGGGCAGTCGAGCAAGGGCTAGTAAAGTTGCTATTAACTACAAGTTTTGGCAGCCGAGTTCCTAAAGTTTAGGAGGGTTGTTGGGGTCCTCAATTTGTATAAATAAGAAGGCTTAGGGCCTCATTTCAGTTAGCTAGTTGGCAGTTTGATTTTAGTCATTTTTTTAGGCAGTAGGTTAGCTCTGCATTTCAACACATTTTCAAGCTTTTTCTTATAGATAGTTTTTGATGTAACTATTATTTCTTGAGCAATAAATATGAATCCAGCTGTGCACCAGCTCTAATATTTCTCAGGAGGCTATATTTCTTGGGGTTGGGCCCAACCCAAGTGCCCAATACCTCCTTTGTTTACCTTTATGTGTTTTTGCTGCATTCTTAGAATAAAATCTACTATTAAGATCTAAATCTTGTTTTGTTATTTAGGTTTCTTTTGATGATTAAAAAGGATTTTCATGTTCAGATTGATTTGATAGGTTAATAATAGAGAATATCTTCAGAAAAAGGCTATCAAGCACCTCTGATCTCACCTCTCCCTTAGTGGGACCATGAGCTGGGATGTTATGGAAGTAGCTCTGATACCAAATGCTATGTAACTAGCTCAAGAAAAAGACAGAAAAAATAGATCAACGCCTTAGAATTCAGCCTCTTCGAGGGGGAAACCTCCTTTTTATTACATAAATGAACAATTATTGGATCATACAAATGAAAAGACCTCCTTTCTATATATAGGAGTCTAAGGGTTCATAATATAATCAGAGCCAACATAACAATAATAATGTAAGGGTACAATAATAACAATAGTGGGCTTCTATGGGGCACAATAGTAACAAAATGGGCACTACATGGGTAAATCAATATAATAAGGGGGTTTTACTAATAACAATAAGGGGTTACACTAGTAGTATAGGGGCCTAACATGCCCCTCCCCTTCAAAAAGTGTTGTCCTCAACGCTTGAGTAGTTCTTGATGCTTCTGTATAAAATTATTGTCCTTCCATGTGGAATCTTCAGTGGGTAAGTTCTTCCACTTGATGAGATACTCTAAAATTGATTGATTTTGTAGCTGTCAAGTTCTTGTTTTTGTGACTGATCCAAATTCCAATATGATTTTTCCTTCCTCTTCAATTTCTAGCAATACTATTTGAATTGGGATATTTTGCAACTTTTGAATAAGGGGCCATACTTCTTCATCCTTCTTCCATTCATCCCTTGCTTCATTTATCCAATCTGGTTGGATAATAGAAATAGCACAAAACAATGCTTCCACATCCTCATCCTTTGTTGAGAGTGCATCTAAACAAAATTTTGCTTCCCTTTCTATAGATGATGTCAAAGTATAACAACATAATGTGACCCATTTTTTTTGTTCTTCTAAAGATAATAGTTGTTCTAAAAAGTATTTAAGACTATCATGATCCATTTTTACCTTGAAATGTCTTCATGTTCGGTAAGGTCGCCATTTCTTAAGTGCATATAGTATTGTCAACATTTCCTTCTCATAAATAACTTGCTTGAGATGTAGCAGTAAAAATACCCAATCACCTACATCAAAACATTTTTCACTACGATGTTGATCTAGTTGTTGTTTCATTCGATTTAACACCAAAGTGGTGTTATCCTTTAAAAGTTGGAGAACTTGTTGTTGATGCTCGATGTGATCTTTCACTTCTTGAATATTTTTCTTCTTGATATGTTCTTCTATCTTGATATTTTGAGGAGTGGTAATTCCGACCAATGAATCACAGCATATGGTTGGATTCATTTCTTCTTTTTCTATGTGATCTTTCACTTCTTGCACCTTTCTCTTCTTGATATGTCCTTCTATCTTGAGAGTTTGAGGAGTGGTAATTCTTGCCAATGCTTTACAAGATATGGTCTGATTCATTTCTTCTTTCTCTGGGGTGGG